>JASSUY010026341.1:0-45093 GCA_032466535.1 Forpus xanthops | reverse complement strand
AACCTGTAGCTGTGCCTGGGATTGCTCTGACCCAGGTGTAGGACCTTGTACTTGGCATGGTTAAACTTCATCAGATTGGCATCAGCCAACCCTAACTATTCTATGATTCTATGATTTTAAGACTGTCAGGCTGCATTTCTGCATGTACTCAGCTGTATGTTTAGGTTTCATATGTGGGAAAATGAGATCAGTAGGTTTAACCTGGTTGCAAAGATAAGTTTATGTAGACTATTGGAGAGACCTAAGTTAAATTTAATTGTATGTATATTTCTTTGAATATCTGAAGCTCAACAACAGAAACTTGGAATAACAACTGCAGGATTAGGCCTTGTAACATGTTGCATGTTAAATAATAGTTGTGTGAAAAGAACATAGCATTTGTTTTCAAGAATAGATCATAGTGATATGAAGTTTAAGATTTTGGTCCAGAACATTATATCTTTACAGAGAAGTAGGGAAAAATTAAATCTTGTACATTAATTTTTCTGTGCATATTAAATTTGTCACAGGCAACAGGCTTTCCTCCACTTTCACATTTTTTGTATTTAACCAGAAAAAGCAAAGCAAACTTATGCAAAATGAGCAGAAATGTTATTTTAAGTCTATTAAAAAATGTATTATGAGGGAAATATGGTTATAAAATGTGATTAAAGTTTGAAATGCTCATCACTGGAATCCAGGTGCCTACCTAAAATTAAATACTTATGTATGAATTCCATACTATATGGGATCCCATACTATGGGATTCCGTCTGTAAGAAGAAATGCTAATTAAGTAGGGGTTTAGCAATACAGCTACAGAATTATTGTTAGAGTTGCTTGGAAGGGTACTGATTTTCCACTCTTGAATTCTGTAAGGGGCTGACAGTAAAAGTAAAGAGGTGAAGACGTGAAGGCTCTTTTCTGTTTGTGAGTTCTCTGCAATGATTTACTGCAATCAGGGGAGCAGTAAGTCTTCAGCAACATCTGAACTTCAAGACGCTGACACACATCACATTAAATGAGAAAATTTGATCTATTAGTATTTTCACACTATTATATCTATATCATCTTATTTACAAATAACGCAGGTTTAGCCACATCAATTCTCAAAATAAACATCCCCTCAAATAAGCCTTGCAATGCTTTGCAAGTGTTGGAGAAGCCTAAGAGGAAATATCCAATTACAGTGTTGTACTTATGGCAGCTGGTTCTGCTCTAGAATGGTTTCACATGGAGTCCTGCTTTTCTTCATATCTGTCACATTAGCACATACCTTTCTTCTCCTACTTCAGTGATGCTTTGACAACATGTCAGTGTGGGATCCTCTCAAATCTCCTTCAGAGCAGGAGTGAGTACATTTTGCGGTATGAAGCACTGTTATTAAAGAGTGCCCCATGTTCCTGATGAAACCAGCACTTGAAATAGAAAGTTAATAGTAATATGCTCTGTCACATCCCATATCCCTCAGCCACTTTGTCTGGTCTTACCAGTAAAACAAAAACACACAATAATCTACTCATGGAGTTTATCCAATAGTCAATTTTGCAGAGTCAGCAGAAGAGAACATCTCCATCCTTTCCCTCCCCCAAGTTGATAACCAAGCTTCAGTTTGAAAGACAATGTCAGCATAGTGCCCTCTTGGATTCTAATGATTAAAAGCCATCTTAAAGTCTCCCATACTTTGGTAGGAACACAATGCAGAACGAATTCATATACAATAACTACAGCTGAAGATTCATCAAACCAGTATTTTACTTCAATTATGCTCAGTTGTACCATAAAAAAATGCATTCTTTCTTAATGACACAAGTTTGTGTTTATAAAAATCATCTCGATTTTACCAGATAAAATTATACTGTCCAGAACTTTTTCATCACAATGGCATGTGTGCACATGACACATTAGAGTTTGAAAAAACAAAAATAGTAGAATAGTGAAAAAGAAAGAATGTTTTGATATAAACATTCTTATTTTTGATATGGTGATGGAATATTTACTCATCCAAAGACCACACAGATGTGCTATCTGATATTAACACAACAGCTGATTTTTTGTCAGTGCCTGTTATTTGGCTATAGCATCTGGGACTCTCACTCACACAGGTATTCAGGGAATCCCACTCACACATGTATTCAGAGAGATTCCAGGTATACAGGTATTCCAGCATGAACAGACACTTAATCCTTTTAAAAACCAATCATGGTTTGAAAGAATCCATTCATGATTCATTTTGGATAATTTTCATAATGAAGTCATATGAAGTAGTACAGTAATTCAAGAGGAGGTGAGGAGGAGATTGAAGGCTGCAGTTTGAGCCGGAAATCTGAAAGCTATCAAAATGCTTCATGAAATCACCAAGGATGAAATCCATATTTCCCTACTGAGTTAAACACAATTTGACAATGCCAATGAACTTTCAGAGAAATGACAGACAAATTACAGCATGTGTGTACTAAGCCATGTTGAAACCTTCATTTCTAAAAGGCATTCTGTCAGGAGTTGTAAATACTGCAAACTAACATCAAAAGATTTTCTTCCTTCTTCCTGTAGCATGCATTTTCAGCTTAAACACTGCTTATAGGCTGTGCAGATTATTCAGTGGATTGCAAATTAAATACATTTTTACCAGGAAGCAAATAAGGAATATGTTTGAGGATTGGTTTTGGTTTGTGGAGTTTCATTTATTTACTGCTTTTAGCACTTGTTCTCTGAAAGCCATGCAAAAAATAATCAGCCCACAGTTAGCTTTGTGTCTATGTGAAGAATATTCAGATAAGATGCATGACTAGAGCAGGATTTGTTTTATACACTTTTAAGCTGAAGCTACAAGAGGCTGAGGTACAGCAGACTAGGTTACACTACCAACTTCCACACCAGCTTTTACCATATTATCACAAGCTCTCACTGCAGAGAAGAGAGATAAGGAAAGGCACTGCAGGTTGAGCATCCAAAAGGCCTTTTAGCATAGTATCATTCATTCTTCTGCTAATAATCTACTGCCTACTAATAGTACTACCTACTAACCCTCTACTCCCTGTCCAGTTGCTGTCCCTTACCATTTACCACCTCACAGCTGCTCATTTCAATACCCTTTCCAGAGCAGTGCTGAAACATTCAGTCTGTAGTGCGACTACTTGAAAGGCCGAAACTCCCAGGTCTGAGCCAGACCCAATATAATTCAGTTCAGCTAATGCTGAAAATTTAACAATACTCACACTTTTTTTTTTTTTTATTCCTATGGAAAACCAGCTACACACATAACATTTAATTCTGTAATCATATTCATGCTGCATAATGTTTTATTCACTTGCCTAGCTCCTGTCAGACCAAATAAAATTCAAAAGAAGAAATGCTGTTTTGGGTGAACAAATACCAGCGAGCTAGGCTCACAGTACTTTGTGAAACATTTGCACCGGCTGGCTGACACAGCAACATTAGGATTTGTCTAGGGCTCATCAAAAACAGTTTTGCTATTGGAAAATTTTCACAGTTTTATTGTTTTCCTGACAGTGAAAAAATCCTGCTGGAAAAATAAACAATACCCATTAAAAGCTCTCAAAGTGAACAAACACAAAAGAATTTTCTGCAGGAAAGGGAAATCATATTCAGGCAAAATTTTTTATTGTTTTTGCTGTACTTTTGGTAGCAAAACCCCTTTGTTTATTCACAAAGCCAATTTTCAGGATGTTTCTAAAAAGCTCTGGTTTGGGTTTGTGTCTTGCTTTTTTCCTCCTTTTACCATATGCTATTCTGACATGCCAGTACATCACAGAGCAGGGTTGTCAGATTCTCCCTCTAGAGTTTTTACTAAATAGTACTAAAACCAAATGCACAGCTCCATCTATCTTATGAAAATAAAATTCACAAAAAAAAATTTTGCAACCAAGCCAACAAGGTTCCAGTGGAGACCTTGAAAACATTCCTCCTTAATATTAGAGCAATCTGGGTTATTAATAAAACTAATTTCAATGCTGATATTGGGTCACTTCAAATTTTGGCCTGATGAAGAAGTAAAACATCTGCAGGAAGCATGTTTCTTTTACATTGCACCTGACATGGGAATTAATGGGTGCAATTCTATGGCCTGTGTTACGTGAGAGATCAGACAAGACGATATTAGTGGTGCCATCTGACTTTAAAAATCTATGAATCTACATTTAAATTCTCACTTGAACTTAGGTAGCCTCTCTCTAATCCCATCTGCATATTGAATACTCCTGTTAAAAGGCAGTGACTAGCAAGCCAAGTATACTTTACTAGCCCAAATCAGCTTTATTTTATGTAGCCACTGACATTGTATTTTGGCAATAAAAACCCAGAAGAAAACCACTACAAACACAAGCATTTATAACTATAAATGCAAAAGACAGAAAAATAATAATTAACAGTCCCTACAACCAGCACACCATGGTGTTCTGGGTTTCAACTGTAACTACCGCCTGGTGCTGAGGAACTGCTGGCACTAAGTTCTGAAGAGCAATCTGAACAGCAAAGTGGGTGATGTTTGTGTGTAACAAGCCCTAGGAATTAACTTGGCTGAGATGCTAGATGAAGACTTGCACAGAAAGTAGACTGTGGAACTACAGACAGCTCAGGAAAGGAAATCATGCAGGTTTTAAGGCAAGTGTAGAGGAATATTCAAGGTTATATATCTTGTGCCTCAAGTTAGAGAGATTTCTTCACACGCACACACACACACACACACTAGTTGTTCACCCAAGGCTTGGCTTAAAATCAGGATTTTAGAAAACAATAGAATAGGACTTCCAAGGAGTTGCAAGGGTAGAAAGAGACAAAACCCTTCTCCAAGCCCTGACAGCTCCAGTTTCCTGTGACAGGCTCTGGTGTCCTATGACCACTCATGTCTCCCTTACAAAGACACTTTCTTCTGTGTTTTATTCTTAATAACTATAGGGCTTAGATAACTTATAATTATCATAGAATGATTTGGGTTTGAAGAGACCTTAAAGATCATCTAGTTCAAAACCCCATGAAGGGACACCTTCCACTAGACCAGGTTGCTCAGAGCCCCATCCAGCCTGGCCTTGGACACTGACAGGAACGGGGCAGCCACAGCTTCTCTGGACAACCTGTTCCAGTGTCTCACCACCTGCACACTAAAGAACTTCTTTCTTATATCTAATTTAAATCTGTCTTCTGTCAGCTTAAAGCCGTCCCCCCTTGTCCTATCCCTACATGTCCTCATAGAAATGTCCCTCTCCAGATTTTTTGAAGGCCTCTAAATACTGGAAATAATGTATGCACATGAAGGAGAAGATGATGTTATTTAAGCATTTCAATTAGATCAGTCTTGTATATATATCCTGTTAAGTCAGTCAAAAGCCTGTTACAGACCAGCATAACTTGAATGACATAGTGGTTTTTCACAGGTCTCAAAGCAATTTGGAGATGCAGTATTGCTATCCCACTGTGCCTAGGCCCTGAGAGGCAGGGGCATACCTGCAGCTACACAGACATAGGTGGGTCAGATCTTTCATTCCTGCTCTGCAGAATGTCCTCTCTATTAACTTCAAAGTTTTTAATGAGATTTTCTTTCTAGGAAGCTATAAAAAAACAGAGAAATTTTTGAAAAAGATCTTCTTGATAGTCATACAGGAACAGTGGGAGCCTGATCGAGAATTTATTGAAGCATTATTGCTGCTCAATTCGCATTTACAAGCAATCAAGAGTAAAGGAAGAGAGAAGGAGTAGAAATAAGAGTATCAGCATGGTATACGGAGCATTAGGTTTATGGGGGGAGATTGTTTTTTAGTTTATTTGGGTTTAGTTTTCAATATATATACACTTTGGATCTAAGATTCTTTACTTGGTTGGATTTTGCATCCCAGGAAAACGTATGACAAAATGTGAATTATTTCTAGTAAGGTTACTTGGGGAAATATATCCTGCTGCTGCATGAAAAACAAACACAGATAAAGAGACAAGCCAAGAAAGAGATCTAAAGAGAAGCAAGTAATGAAAGGAACGTTTTAGGCACAAATTGTTATTTGTTATTATTATACTATGTCCATACTCTTCTCCCTTATTCTCAGCACTGTACATTTTAATTGTCCCCTGAAGAAACAGCTCTGTAGACACATCCACAGGGAGCAAAGGCTCTGTCGGTGACAATCAAATTAATTTCTCTGTTGGAAGTATGATTGTGACTTAAAACCCACGAACAGCTTATTTTTAGCAGTCTGAATCATCTTTATAGTAATGTTTGCCCTTTATACTTTGTAGCCTAAGAGCCCTGGTAGCACAATACCTATTTAGAAAGACACCAATAGTAAGAATTTAATACGTCTGACTACAACATTGCCACAATTTTGTCGTCAAAATTAACACTTTTTGAATGTATAAAGAGGCCTTGCCTCAGGATTTAGTATATGTAAAAATAAAGGGCTTCCTACCTGCAAGCCACATCAAAACTTTCTGGTGCTTAACACATGCAAGCCAACTTGCATACCTTGGAGTCACCTCTGGTTGAGGTTTTCAATGCACTTTGCCTCAAAGTCCAGCAGAGCTGGATCAATCCACTGCTTTTCAGTACAAACTGGAGAACAAAGCCAGAGCTTAATGTGTGGGAGAAAAGCAGTATTTTCTTTTATGATTATAGCAACAAAACCTGCATGAGATTCTATATGCACCTATGCCTTGAAACATCTGCAGAGAACGCTGCAATATCAAAACATAATTTGCTGTACCTCATTCCTGCCAAAAGAGTCCCTTCACAATTTCATTCTTCTCCCTCACTGTAACTATTCTTTGTTTCTTTCCAAAAGAAACAGATGTTTTATATCTATGTATGAGTCATATGTATAAGAGAAAGAAAGGTTACAAATTTATTGTTAAAAAAAAAAAATCTCCACTGGCATTTAAAATGTTAATCCTCTAAAATGTTAACCCTCTCCTCTCTTTCTCTCCTTGGTACAAAAGCCAATACTGCAACAAAGCAGAAATATTCTCTAAGGGAACTCATCCAGTGCTTTGCATTGTGGTCATGAACAACCTTCAGACACAGCTTTGACTCCAGGACCAAAGTATTTTATTAAATATATTGATATCTTGATCCATGCTGATCACACTAGAATGACTTCAACTTCAGGGTGGTTGTGAGGCTGGGTTTTCATGCAGAAACACTGCATAAATACATATACATGTAAAACATTTTAAATCATAATAGAAGAATGTTTCTGAAGGGGCATAACCCAGCATTAGCAATGAAGAAATTTCTGATTTAGGACTGCTTGGTCAAGTCATTGCATCCCATTGTGCAAGGGCATAATGAGGCTTTGCAGTGAGAAGTTTCCACTGGGAGCTATTAAATGCAGTGATATAGCTGCTTCTTCCAGGTCAGTAAGCCCTTTAACAGCAGATTACTGGAAGCTGGGAGAGGATATCCGGAGGAATTATCTCTTAATGTTTGCCCAGTTCTTACACTCTGGCCCTGGGCATCTGCTCCTAGTCACTGCCAGAGGTAGGACACAACAGACAGATGATTTTAGGGCTGTTCCCCCACTCTTTTGTGACACCCCAGCACAGGCTGCTGCTATTGGGTGTAACAGGCCTTGCTGCTGCTTTAGTTTATTTGGAGCAAAGAGAATGGAAAGCCTTGTGAAAAACGTGTACCATGCCTATTTATGTCATACATAAATACATGCTGAGCTGAAAATCTCCTCTGCCAACTGAGTACTGAAGACCAACAGGGAGGAATAGGAACTACCACTACTTCTTCTGCCTCACAGTCCTATAACAAGGGTGCTGTTTTCAAAAAAGGCAAACTTTTTTCTTTTTCCGAGGCAAGGATCTGTAAACCCCTTACCCTCTGTAAAAAGGTCTTTAATTCCCATGTAATGGTCATGAGCTGGCTCAGACATCCTGAAAAAGGACACCATCCAAAACACAATTTACATCCAAAACACAGGGTTACACAGCTGCTGAGCACCCCACAGGTGGTTGGTGTGCTATATATCACTTTTCTACTATCTCAAAAGCCCCAAGATGGGTAAATATCAAAATATTTACATAGCAGGAAGCACTAGGAAAAGATGGAAATATCCTTGATGAAGCCAGACACTGGCATCAGATAAGAGCTGAAACTACCTTTCTTTTCAGAGGAATACCTATGTCTATCTCTCTATAGCATTATTTCCCATACATGATCATTTCCTACAAATGCTAGTGAGAAAACACGGCAAGGGAAGCCCAGCTGTCCTTGGGTAGTAGATATTTCTTGATTCTATGTATTTCTTAATTACCAAAACTTCTTATACCATATATATGTGACTAGTTAATGCTTTCAAGGGTATTTTAGATGGCATCACACTGATTTCCAATACACTATACATTTTAACGGCATGTTTTGAAAAAGCTCTATCTTGTGCATGTTTCCTTGTGTTTATTCTACTTTAAATTGCTATTCTCAAAAAATATGATCCCTCAAAAAAATGAGGGGAAAAAATCCTTTATGCATTCAGCTTTTTTGGAATTGTCCAGTGTAGTTTGTGAATTCAAAGAACAAAGTACCTGCCTTTCCTATTGTTTTAAACAGCTCTTCTCTTTAAAACAATATCAGCAACTTCAGGGCACTTAGTAAAATTCCTATTTATGACATAAATTTCTGTTTAGTTGACACAGACTTATTAACCTAGCTGAAAATAGTGACAGTAATTGCAACTGGTTAAGTGTTGATAAGAAAATTCTGTCTATGCACTTGAAAGAAAATTTACAGGCTAGCAAAGCCATGTCAGACAAGAGTACCAAAGACAGCTGCAGTTGGCGTTTTCTAATTTCAATAAAAAAAAAAAAGAAACCAAAAACCACCCCATAATATTTGTACTATGATAAAGACATTTTCAAAGTGATAACTTTGTCAGCATTTGTATCTTACTCCTTCAATGTCTACTCAAAAATAACATTTCACAGACCAAAACTGACCCTTACTGCTCAGTTATAAAATAAATATAGAGGACATCAGATTTGACCTTGCAACACAGGCATAGGTTTTGTGTGGCAGGCACTGAAGCTGTGGTTCCTAAAATAATTGAAGTTAGTAATTGAAGAGAGTGCAGAATTCAGCTAACCAAATGGAAAATAAAAATCTCCTACTTGGCCTCACCATGTTCAACCTGCAGGAGAAGGTGCCAAGTGCCTCTTCCCATCCACAATGGAGCTGGCACAGTAGCACTACCCAATTTAGCATCTGTCATGGGTTCAGCAGCAGCAGTCATTTTTCCCCTTTAAGTAGTAGCTGGTGTAGCATGTGTTTTGGATTTTCAGCTTGGGAACAGTGCTGATAACACCAATGTTTATAGTTATGGCTTGGAGTGTTTAGGCTGGCCAAGGACTTTCTGAGTTTCATGCTCTGCCAGGGAGGAGGGGAGCCAGGAAGAAGCCGGGCGGAAGCAGAGACAGGGCACCTGACCCAAACTGACGAAAGAGGTATTCCATACCACAGCACATCATGTCCAGGATGTAGGGATGGAGAGCAGAGACACGAAAAGATGGTGGTGCAGGGGGGGTGTGCACGGCATGGCCGAGATTTGGTATGAGGTGATGGGGTACACTGCGTAGTCAAGCTTGGTATCAGGTGATGGGGGAGCACTGTGTGGCATGGCTAGATATTAGGTGAAGATCTGTTGTTTTCTCTTTCCTTGTATTTTCTCTTGTATTATTATTGGTGGTAGCAGTAGTGATTTATGTTATCCTTTAGTTCCTAAACTGTTCTTATCTCAACCTGTGGGAGTTGCATTCTTTTGATTCTCCTCCCTATCCCCTCGGACTGAGGAAGAAAGAGAGGGGAGTGAGTGAGAGAGCGGCTGCATGAGTTTGAGAGCCTCAAACCATGACAGCACCCCACCAGGGAGAGCTGCACAGCCACAGGTTTATGATGGAGCCCTTTCATTATCATAGAATCACAGAATGGTTTCGATTGGAAGGAACCTTAAAGATCATATAGTTCCAATCCCCCAGGTTGCACCCAGGTGGCTCAAAGCCCCACCCAAAATGACCTTGAACGGCTGCATCCACAGTTTTTCTGGGTAAAGAATGTACAGTCTGAGTGTGAACAAGTGTTTAAAAAAAGAAAATCTTAACTCTACAAAAGCTGCAGTTTAGGTAAGTCTTTGTCTCACATTTCTGGAATAGAAGAATTCTTCCCCAGCATCACCACATTCATGCAATTTCCCCCTACCACCACTCAAGAAAACCATCACATCCCTGTCCCAGTTTGGCATTGGATGCCTGTGGTGCCACCAGCACCTTCTTTTCCAGAACAAAAACTTTGTGTGGGCAGGCAAGTCTCTGTGTGGCTTGTGGCTGAGAAGTCTCCTGAAGAGACTCCGTTATATAGGATTGAATTAAAGCATCTAATGCTACCCTATAATGGGATTATCATTGCACTTTTATCTGAGTTTCAAAGCCGCTCAGTAGAGTGACCTTTTCTCAAGTATTTTTTGTCTGATTCTTTCTGATCTGAATTTTCTGTAGAGGAAGAACAAAAAGGGAAAGAAATAGGCTTTTCTTTCCTTTTCACATTGTGTGAGCGTTGTGTCTGTTTTCTAAGGGTTTTGGAAGATTTGAAATTTTTGCATTACCTAGGATAAAAATAATTGTAGCAAAGATATGAAGCCTTGTACTTCGGGCCAGAGATCAGCTGCTAACTGATGGAGGAAAGCAAAAAAACATTTTCCTGTGAGAAAATCATCCCTCAGTTGCCGGTGATGGATATTTCACAACTTTCTAAGGAATTACTATGAGAAGTAGAGGTTAAAACAGGGGCATTTTCAGCCTGTTCTAATATGGCAGTTCCTCTGTTTTGAAGGCAGAGAATTTGTATTCTTTCAGCCCTTGTACAATTGTCATATAGGTTTTGATAGATGGTGTTTGCGGGTATTTTTATACATACGTAGATATTAAATAAGAAAATACTTCTGTTAGTGAATTTATTTTTAAATCCCTATGGACAGGGCTCCGTCATTGTGTAACATACATTTTTAAATCCTAACTCACACTCACATGCAAGTAATGTTGTTGACTTATATTTGAATGAGTAAGAAAATCTCTGTTCTACCTGCTTCCTTGCTCAGACAAGGAGTAGAAAGATGTTACACATATTTAATTCTTTTTATTCCAGGTCTCATGCCTCAGTTCTCCTAACTTTAATTTCACAACTTCTCATGCACACTCACACTGTTCACATTCACAGCTACTAGAGTTTGTGATGAAATGTTTTTTTTTTTTTTCCCTGAGCACTGTCCTACAGATCCAGCAGCATCTCCCACCTGTAAAACATTTGAATTTCCACATTTATTCAGTACTATGATTTCCAGTGATATTTTATTCTCTCAAGGAAACCTCAAGTGTCAGCTTGATGGCATGGAAGGTTTATTTAGACTTTTAATCTGACAAAACATCTTATTAATCCAGTTCTTTATGGGCCATTATAATACACAGTTGAATAAAACATATAATGTACACACTTGTCAATGGCATATATCTCTCTAAAAAGAAAGTACCCTATAGGTATTATATAAACCTCTAAAAAACTAAATACAAGCAGCAGCAGCAAAATTGGGGAAGGAAGTTTCTAATGTATACCCAAAATTCTAGGTGTCATATACAGATCAGCATCAGAAAAACAGGAAAAACCTGTACCAAAATAAAGTAATTTCTCCCATTTGATAACAAATTCCCTAATGTCATGTTTTAAGGCCTTCACGCAGTTCTGCTCACTCACTCCTCCCTCTTTCTTTTCCGGTCCCGGGGGATGGGGAGGAGAATCAAAAGAATGCAACTCCCACAGGTTGAGATAAGAACAGTTTAGTAACTAAGGTATAACATAAATCACTACTGCTACCACCAGTAATAATAATGACAAGGCAAATACAAGGAAAGAATACAACAGCTCACTAATTTCCACCCAGCCCAACCAAGCAGTGTCCCCTCATCACCTGATACCAAGTCCGAACACACAGCGCACACCCCCCTACCCTTCCGGGTCTCTGCTCTCCATTTCTACATCCTGGGCATGACATGCTGTGGTGTGGAATACCTCTTTGGTCAGTTTGGATCAGTTACCCCCTCTCTATTTCCTCCCGGCTTCCTCCTGGCTTCCCCTCCTCCCTGGCAGAGCACGAAACTCATAAAGTCCTTGGCCAGCCTAAACATTCTAAGCCCTAACTATAAACACTGCTTTTATTAGCACTGTTCCCAAGATGAAAATCAAAAACCACAGTGCTGCACCAGCTACTACGAAAAAGAGAAAAATGACTGCTGCTGCTAAACCCATGACACCTAAGTACAACTCAGCTCAAAGAAGAGGAATTACTGGCTTTGATATGAATGCAACAGCTGATTTTAGTGAGAATTAGGTCAACACTCCCCACCCAAAAAAAAAAAAGAAAGAAAAAGTGTCAGGAGATGCCTGCAGTTATACCAATCTGGCTTATGAGGCACTTTTACACTGCAGCATTTGAGGCACTTTTACACTGCAGCATTTGAGACACTGTAACTGAGGTTACACACAAGTTATGTAGTAATAAGGACAACTCAGGGTGTACATGCTAATTGCTCTGAAAATAACCTAGTGTCACTGTGGAGGAAACTGAATGGATAGAGTTCAAGAGGAAGAGTGACCAAAATGAAAAGAAATAAAACTTGAGAAATAAGCAAGTCTAGACTGGCTATATGAAGCATTAACTAAGTAAATGAGTCTATCGCAAACCAGTGCATGAACACCAGAAACCATATCTCTCCCTGTAAAGACAAAGGTTGCCTGGGAATACTTATAGAAGTTGCAAAACATGCTTCCTACATGTTGTCAGGCAACATTTTAGATAGAGAGATTACAGACCAATGCTCCAAGACTTCAAGAAAATGTAAACGGATAGGTGCTCCCTCCTTCAGTCACAGGTCACTCGGCGTGTCTTACACACGTCTGGTCTGTTTGAAGACAAGCCCATACACCTAAGCAGCATCCATAAATCTGTATGGCAGTAGTGGCAGCTCGGTTCTGCCCTGTCACCCAGATTGATGCTTGGCAAACCATGGGCTCAGGATTGCCAAGCAGCAGCACTGCTATCCCTTACCGAGAAAAGAAACTATCGCCATGTGCTAATCCTTCCCAAGTACCTAGACAGTCATCACAACTGTTATTCACATCTTGTGCATCCTATAAACCAAGTGTTAGGTGCTGGTAAAGTTAAATACAACTAGGTGAAGGTTCTAACACGTGTCCTGCATTTACTGCACATATCCCACCAAAATAACCCCTGAAGCAGAGCAACAGTACTTCTACTGCCATGGATTTTACCTTGGCTTTTCTCATGCATGGTAATCCTCAAACACAAGGGATGCAAGGGACTCACATATTGCAGACAAACAAAATAGAATCCACCTTCATAGAATCTAAGTCTGGAGCAAAATCCACATGAGGTCCAGCTGAGAGCATAGGAGAGCAGTGTGAGCTCAAGGGACTGCCATGAGTCTGAGAGATGGTTGACTTCATCCAGGAGTTGCTCCTGCTCTGACTGCCCCAGTGTTCTCCCTTCTACTGGTACCTGAGAAGGGGGAGATTTTCAATATTAAGACTGCGGCTGCTATTCCAGACTTGATCTGTTCTGGAAGAGGTGGCGGAAGACATCAAAGAGGCTGTTTGTCTCTGATGGAAAATACTCTGCATCAATCTCCTCTCCTCATTTCCTTCCCTCACCCCTAACATAGTGAAGAAACCAGCTTTGAATTCTTATTGTATAGCAACCCAGCTGCCATTTGTTGTCTTTAATGCAACCCGTAGTAGCGGCACATTTCAGTAATGAAACCCAATTCATTTTCCAAACCTGGTTAAAGAAATTCCACTGTCTGATGAATGAGTTAAGGAGTCCAGACATAACACAAGAGGGGTTTGGGTGAGCACAGAGGGCAGAGAAGATAGGAAAAGAGTAAATCAAGGCACTTTTTAATCATTTAATCTAGCTGTGCAGAGAAATGAAAAAAATCTGAACAAAACAAAAACCAACATTCCAACCCGTGCAGGACCCTACAGATGACCACAACACAAGATACCCACGGCTCATATAAAATCTTCCAGAAATTTATAGGTACTATAGTTTACTTCCATGAATATGAAAGATAGCCTCAGCTTATCCTTGACCAGGTGCAATACTGAATTTTAATCACTCAATACGAATTTGATAGCTTGCAGAAAGGAGAGTTTTTGCAATAAGGTTTGATAAAAGATCACCCTTGGGAGAGCTTGTACATAAACATCTCTAAAGAGTTATGCAACCTAGTATACAGCTTTCATGACAACAAATCTATCCAGCACCAGCAGCACAACTCAGGATTTAAAAAGGTTATACAGCTGCATAGCAATGTTCTCTTCCTCACGGTAATATTGTTTTCCACAAGGTATGCAAAGGGCAGCAGAGACAGGTTCCTCCCTCTCTTAAATCTTGACTGAAATTATAGTTTTCAGGAACAGGACTAAACCCAAGATTTTTGCCAGCATTGCCACATTATTTGCACAATAATCACCTCCCCAAAATGACAGCTCAGTGTCATTTCATATTTTTATGATTCCATCTGACAGCCAGGGTTTCCAAGGAAACACCAGTATTGGGGGAGCTGGAAGGAACAGAAGAAAAGGACAGAACCTAAAAATAAGAATCACACACCTCTTCCAGACATTAAAAACACCTGACAAAAAAGTTGTAAACATCACCCCCTTTGAATGGTGACATTTCTAAGTAACCCATAAGACTCCACCCAAGTCGAATAATTTTACACTGAACAATATTTCACTAAGCTATATTCATGAAATCACATTCTTTTAAAAGATGCTTGGAAAAATATGCTGACTAGATTATTTCTTAAATTGCCCCAGAATAAATGGTAACATTATCATTTTGCACTACTGAAGCCCCCAGTAGCAGCCAAATTTTCATGTGGAGCATGAATAGAAGAGATTTCACATATTTTGAGTGTTTGTGGCTTTTATACTGGAAATGCAAGATTTACATATATATATATGCATATATATATATATTAAACTGAAATGGGTGTGGGAAGAGAAAGTAATGCTCATCCCCATGAGCATTAACAGAACATGCTGGAATTGGATATCCAAAGCACTTCAAGCTCAACTGCACTCTATGTGCCCAAAGTAATGACACTGCAACATAGCAAGTTAAACAGCTTTTAGGTCAAGCTGCATCTAAGTTAGGAGGAAGCAAAAAAATATACTAAACTTTTTCAGACTGTTCAAAACCTCAAATTTTTCAAAATGTCATTGCTTTTCCAATTACCCCATCAAAAAAAATAAAAATCTCTTAGGATATGTTTCAGTGATATTGCCTCATCTGGGATGAAATTAGGGCTGTGTTTTAAAGGGGGATGATAGTTTGGTCTGTAACAGCACACTGCACAACGCTGAAAACAAATTTATTATAAAATAGCTTTGACACAAAGCTCACTAGAAGTGCTCAAGTATTTTGCCATCTCTCCTAATTACATAGGCAACCACAACCACTGCACAGTTAAGCAGGTGATTTCACCAAATGTGACTACTGGGCTTTAGACTATATATAAATATTCAGAGTCTTACTCCTGGAGAGCCACTAACACTCCATGTACAGGTCAGGAGGGAAATATTCATGGAACTGAAGTCAGAACATTTCAGTGTGCTTTTTGAAATGGCATCCAGACATTTGTTTGCAGTACAACTTTGATGTTTCACACTGCTACTGTTCAGACAGAGATACAAAGGATATCAGTTTAGCAGTATGGGTAGACCCCTAAAACCAAGTACTGTGATTTACCATGAAAACTTGTTTGTATCAAGGTTGAAATAATTCTTACGCTATACAACTGAAAGAGATAGCCTACACATTGTAGCTATAAAAAAAAAAAAAATCCACTAAATCAAACAAAACAAACAAAAAAAACATATATAATCCCTTTCACGCATCATCATTATTTAAAGGAGCCTTTAATCACTAGCTTCTATATATGCAAACATACTTTTAAGTATATAGGAATTACCAAAAGTTATTCTGAAATGAGCACTGAGACATACCCCCAGCAGACAAGCAAAGCTTTGCTGCTCTGTTGGTTGGAAAGAGAATGGTCCCTTACCTCCCCCAGAGCATCTCCCCAGCCTTGTCCTCTTCAGAAAGTGGCTCATTAATTACATTAAAGGACAGTTGGTATGTCTTCTTGATTGATAAAATGCAAGAGTCTCATACCTATTTGTTTGAGCAACCAAGCAGCTCTCCTCTGCATGGCCCTGAAGCTGGAGCGGTGGAAATGTCCAAGGTTTTCCAGATTGCTTTAATCACTGTCTTAGTCTCTTCCAATACACTGAAAGAGTGTTCTGGCATATGGAAATTAATTTTTAACTGTTCCCATGTATCATAAGCTATAAAAGAATTCATCTGCTGTCTGAGGTAATTTAAATCTTTTCAAAGCCTAACAGATATTACCTTAGCTACTGTGCTGAAGGAGCACTCACATTTGTAACATCACCAGCTGGAGCCCAGAAAACAGGTTTCAATTAGCAGCACACACACACCTGAAATATAAAGCAGAGGAAAAAAAAAACACCACCCCTCGCTATTTCTTTCTCTTGTTACAGTCAAAGCTACACAAATTTATCTTTGCTGTTCCTGAGCTTGGTCTTTTCAAGTTTGATTCATGATGATAAACCAACAGAAAATAAATCTTCATGCCTGAGTTAGCAAGGGGACAGAACAAAACCCCAGCCTGACTAACCACACTAACCTTTTAAAATGCTATATTTTCATTGACTGGCCATTCCCCATACTCGCAGGCTGCTGAGACTGCACCAGGGGAGAATAACAGTTGCCAGTTAACTCAGTTATAGAACACTGTAAAGGTTGAGGAGATGGAGTAGCTTGCCATTTGATGAATGATTATGAGGGATTAAAATATTCATTTATGTGACTAAATTTTAATAAGGACAGTAAATGACTCTGAGAAAAATGTGAAATATCTGCAAATGTTTAGGGATTCTTGGTGAATGAAAAAGAAGGAGAAAATATGAGAGGAAAACAAGGAAAAATTCCAAACATATTATAAAGTAGTCAACAGGTTTACAAATCTTTTCCACAACACTACTTCAGGTGATATTTGTAAACTTGCTATAAGCTATAATCAAGAGTCAACACTGAAGGTCCAAGAACTGAAGCAAGGTCTTGAAGGACAAACCATCCAATCAGATTTGTGAAGCAGTGGTACAGATGAAATCCTGAGCAACTTTCTGCAAACAAGAGCTTGTACTGGAAAGAAGAAGCTAAGTACCAGGATGCTTATATTAGCCTAAGAGAAAATGCAGATATCAAGCAGAAGAATGCAGATGACTTCTTAAGCAGTTACTGCCATTCATTATTTTCTTGGTTACAGTAGCATCATGAGACATTCTTCAACATCTCATACTACTACTTTTTTATTTGTTAATAAGTATTAAATAAATTGTTAATGATAAGTTATTTATCAGTTAATTTGCTTAGTAGAGTGTTCCAAATTAAAACCCCACACTGTCAAAATGAGGAGGGTGGCCAAGACAGTGTAACTCCATCCTTGGGGGTTATGTTAGACTGCCATTTACATCTTTTTTTTATTCTTTCTTGTGGCCAGGACACAAGACTTCTCAGAGCAGCCAGTAGGACTGAATCTGGCCATGAGAAAGAAGGGACAGAGAGCAAGCGATTTCCAATGCACAACAGGGATCCTGGTAGTGAGTTACACTTGAAATTTTACATTGCAGCTGAGGAATAAACAATGTAATACATCAAGGGTAATATTCTGTCATTTTATCTGAAGAGTGAAAATCACATTTTCAAAATTACTTAAGGATCAGAAGTTTAAAAATCTCAGTAAATTTTTGTACTTAAGCAGGATCTTAGTTGATTTCAAAAGCCATAGCTGAAAGACAGGGACCAAGGCAGAGGGCAGCTACAGTGCAGAATACTCATAATCATAAATCTATACTGTAGAAAAAGAGGGACAGGTAAAGCCACTCACAACATATGTCCCTGTAGGCATTCTAGATGTAGAAGGTAGAGTTTGGAAAAAAATAGAGGTTATCCTAAACTGCCCAGCCACTCTATTATAAAACCCATATAAGATCAGCTCTATTTCTGAGTGCCTAAAGGCACTGGGAAACATGGCCTAAACAAACAGGCCCCAGGGAGCTTCTAAGGGCTTAAGGTCTTTAGCACATTGGAAGGTATCTTTTTACAAAGAGATTTTGCTTCTTGAATCATTACAGCAATATATGAATATAGGTCCATTTTATTTCAGATTGATTTTATTGCGTGAACTCTGCATCTGCTCTGGATCAGAGCATCAAAGCACTTAGTTTTCCAGAGGCAGCAGGAAGACATGTGTGAGGAGGAAATATTTGTAGTCACATGTTCATGGATTTGGGACTCTTGATTAGGAACCCACCATTCCTTTAAAATAAAATACAGAACAGCAATATATATGAAACTATATATATAAATTTCTAAATACTTGAATTTTCATAACTGCTGTACGTTTCACTTTAAATTCTGAACTCCATGAAATATTTTTACAATATTAATTGGCAAAAGTAGAGTACACATGGTCTTCTCCCTTCTCATTTTCCTGGAAAAGGTTTGCATATCTCCTGTTCTCTAAAAATCCCTTCTATGGTTCTTCACATAAAATAAAGAATATGATTCCTTTTATCTTTTAGCACATTTCCAAATGGAACAGTTTCAGACTCAGTCCCAGTTAGCTGTCCAGAGTGACTGCAAATCGATTTACTCCTTGAAAATTTGTCATCAAAATCTAGGAAATGCTTTAATTCAATTTTTGCATGTCCTTTACCTTTCTTTTATCTCTTCTGCTCTTTTATCAACTATTAAAATGTTAAAGGCAATCTTACATTTATTTATAAAGCAGTCAAAATCAAGGCGTTAGATTAAACCTGTATGCTTTGCTTGAAGTAGGAAATACACAAGACAATAATTTTACTTGAGTTTTGAGGCCAAGATGGAAGACTAACAATAAACGGGCAGCAGCAAAAAAAAAATCTTAGTTTAAAAAAAAAAAAATTAAACAAGGGAGAAATAAAACTTAGCATTATTATACGTGTTACAGCTGTAGTAAACACCACATATTTATCCATGTGCATATGTTTGTCACATCACAGTGATTAGAATATAAACAAGTAAAACATGAGCATAGAGGTTTTCTTAGCTTCAGTTTCAGAGATATGTATATTATATGAATATTTTAAGATATGTAGGCTCCTCCAAGCAGTCATGAATAAAACCTTCAGTTAAAAACATGGGCCAACTGAAGTCAGTCAAGAATTATAAATAACCCAAAATATCAGTGTTTGCGTCTTTTCTCAGCCTAGTATATTGTATTTAAGCCTCTCTGCCATGCTGAATTTGAGTTGTGCTTGTGAACATGTGTGTGGAATAAATGCGTAATTTTACTGACCATATATACCTTTGATTTCAAAATGAAGTGGGACAGACATAGATGTACTGTACAGGCTAAACAAAATTGCAAAATGTTACTAACCATTTATTCATGTTTCATTTTGTCTTTTACACTTTTTTATTCCCAATTATTGTTTATAAAATAATATAAATTTATATAAATTATTTGTATAAATTACATATATTTACTCTTCTACTCTAAACTTGCAGCTTCATTTCTTATACTGAAAAGCATAACCAGCAAAGTCTGTTTCTCTGAAAGGTCTGTCATTATTTACTAGAATTTAAGAGCATCAACTTCTTCCCTTCTCTATTGAGTTTTTAGACCTCAAGTCCAAATCTTTCATCTCACTACCTTATATTGGTGACACTAAATAGTTTTATAGGGTTTTGTTATGATCCTGTCACTTAAAACCTAGTCCTTTACTGAGATTTTAGGAGTTAGTTTAATGAAGGAATAGCTCGTTCCTCCAAGATGAGTATCTACAAGCCTACTGCAAACCTGGGTGCTGCCTCAGATATTTCTGGCAAGCTAGCTCTATGTGCCTAAAGAATCTGATTTTCACTAGAAGGGGTTTATACTAAAATATTGTGGCTGTAGGAATTTGTTTGATTTTTGTTGTTTTGGTTTTGGTTTTTTTTGATCCTTAGGATCTCAGTAGTTAACCTTTCACTATCTAATGCTGAAAATTTTGGCCTATACCATATAGTGCATGACTCATTGTGGTTCTTCTGTTGCTTGAAGCTGAGATGAAGGGTGAATACCCTGTAGAGAGCAACCTCTTCTCTCCAAAGTAAAAAAAAAAAAAGAACTAAAACCTTGCTCTTGTGAAGTATGCTTTTGAGTCCCAGTAAGAAGTCACTCCAGCGAAAAAAGTTAACTAGGGAATTGATTCATATTCAGGAGGATGGAATCTAAATTGCTCCCATCTTCTCCCTGACCTAGTGGCAGGGTTTTAGCAGCTGGCCCTTCAGCACAGTTCTTGTAAAATATCAATACAAATAAGATCTTTACAGTCAAGGATTGATTCTAATGCAAGTTTAAAACACCAAGTTCAAATTTTCCAGACAGATCTATACTTGGATGGCTTAATGCCTACAGTTATCTCTAAATGCGAATGCAGAGAAGAAATAAAAGATACTTGAATGCAAGCATATCTTTAATCATAGTATCAGTGTTCTTACTGTAAGTCTATATTTGTTAATATTTATCTATTGAATATGAAGTGTTAGCCAATGTATAAACAGTTTCTTTTGAAGAAACATATCACTGGGTGAAAGAATTTCTTCACTACAGCAGTCATGGCCAACTCATTTTATTCCTGCCAGTGAGCAGCTACAAATCCATCACAGATAGTCATAAGTAAATGAAATCAAAAGATTTTTTTTTTTTATTGGAAGAAATGAGCCTCCAACCAAATGCTAGAGGGTGAAATAGGTCTAAAAGAATGCTGATGTGTATTTCTTCAGAAAAGTCAAGGATAGGTTCTATTGCAGAGGGGTTGAAACTAAGTGATCTTTAAGGTCCCTTGCAACTCAAACTACCCACAATTCAGATTCAGGCACTCAAATATAACTTTTTTCCCCAGTTAAACTTTGAGCCTTGCTTGATACACTTAAAGTTACAGCAGTGGTTTCTGCTATTACTGTGGGGTTTTTTATTTTTTTTTTAATACATAGGTGTATCTCTCCTGTAGCAAATAGTGTGTTTGACAATTTATTTTTCTAATTGTATGATTAAAACAGCAAATAGCAGCAGCTAGTACATCATGAATTATTTACTGGGAAATGTAACTTCAGTATATCCCCTTTGATTTGTCTTGAGCATTTTGATTATCAGCTTTTATAGAAATCTTCTGACAAATCCAGTGCTCTGCCTCGGTATTTCTGAAATACCTCCATGTTATTTTTGCTATATTTTTTCTTTCTGACAGACTGATTAGCGATTAACAGACTATTCTGGTTGAGTATCTAGCTTTCATCAGCAGAATAACACCTATTCCCTGTTCTGTATTGTAGTACTTTGTGCACATTAAGACTTTGATTACTAGTCTGAAAACTGATGCATACTGAATGAAAATCTTGTATTGATGCCCAAAATTGCATGTGGACCTATTTGTCAGCAATGGAAGTAACAGCCTCTGCACTACCATTTTGCCTTGTATTTTTGACTTCTTCTAATATTGTCTAGCTTTGTTAAATATCAAAAGATTTTTATTCTGCAAATGTTATGATCCCACTGTAAAGAGTGAAACTCTTCATTGCCTGTTGCCTTGAGGATATTTTTTTCTTTCCGTCACCTGATGTCTCATAATTAATTTTTAGTCATAATGGAACTTTACCTCACATCTCAGTAGCTTCCATAACATGATCTTCTCAAAGACTTAAAACTGTGGCTTTCTCCAAATCTCAAGAAAATAATTGTCAATCTCATTGATAGTCTCAATGAGAGCTGTTGGAGCAGAAACCTCTCATCAGAAGAATCTTTAGGAAGGGCTTCAGGAAGACTTTGACAGTTTCCATATCAGTAAAAATACTGTTAGATAACACTAACTTGGGGTAATTTTCTAGCCAGCAACAGTATGGTCTTATTATTTTTGAAGGCTATTTAAAATATGAGTATAAATGTTCTGGGAACCAGTCCTGGGTTCAGCAGCAGCCGTCATTTTTCTCCTTCATAGTAGCTGGTGCAGTGCTGTGTTTTTGACTTTCAGCCTGAAACAGAGCTGATAACACCCGTGTTTATAGTTACAGTTTAGAATGTTTTGGTTGGACCAAGGACTTTCTGAGTCTCATGTTCTTCCAGGGAGTAGGGGATGCTGGGAGGAAGCAGAAACAGGGCACTTGACCCAAACTGACCAAAGAGGTATTCCATACCACAGTTCGTCATGCCCAGGATGCAAAAAAAATTGGGAGCAGGAACCTGGAAGTGTTCAGTTCATGGCTTGGTCGTCAAGTCATGAGCAGTTGTATTCTATTCCTTTGTATTTTCCCTGGTTATTGTTGTTATTGGTGGGAGCAGCAGTGATTTGTGTTATACTTTTGTTACTGGGCTGTTCTGATCTCAACCTGTGGAAGTTGCATTCTTTTGGTTCTTCTCCCTGTTTCCACCACCCACCCCTTCCCCCCCCCCGAAGTGGGGGAGAAGGTGGGAGGAAGGAGTGGGTGGGCAGAGTGATTTACAGCTTAAACCATAGCAGTTCTTTTTGGCGCCCAACGTGGGGCACAAAGGGTTGAGATAACGACAGGATTAATAGCTGCTCATCACAATGCTGATTTATTGGCTCTCAAAGTTGTTGCTCTGGTTCTCACAGGTTCAGCGTATGATACTTACAGTCAGTATTCCTTACTACTTGTCGGATATGGGATTTGGGCTAAGGTTCTTTTTTCATTGTACTTTATTACACTGACTTGTAATACAATAGACTCAGTGATCATGAAACTGACCCGCTTTTTGTTCCCAGTGTGGTCTCCAACTCTACACTTTGGAAGGTATATAATAGAATTTCTTAGCAATTACACATCTTTTTTCATCTCCTCTGGTGGTCAACCTGTGAAGGAGACATTCTTTTATGCTCCCAGCCCCACCACCAGGCTGTTCACAGCATCGGTTGAGAATTTTGAAGGTTCTGAATGGCCTTTAGATACCCTTGAGACCTGCCTGCTGATTGGGATGGGGATTGCCATGTTGGCATGCATATTGAGTGTGTTCTACTCACAACTATTTCGTCTGGTCCCAAGAGTTATGCAGTCAGGTTTGGGCATTGTCTAGGGTTAAACGATGATATAGGAGGTCCAAGAGATTTTCCCTGAGGCTGAATAATCATGACTGGCAGAGTGTGTGGGACAGTATGGGCAAGCATATAGGCCAGTGGGCCCCTCCAGTGCTTTGGAACTTACCACTGAACAAGTGCAAAATCCAGAAAAATTAGTAAAACACTTAAAGGAGGTGTGTGGTCATTCTGGTCACACCAGAGATGGACAAATAATGGCAACATGCTAGGGTTTGGCCTATGCTTACAGAGCCCTGTTTAACACCATCCAGTACCTTCAAAAGGAAAAAATGTCCCTGAACCTGAGGGTGGAGTAATGGATAGCACAGTTATCCCAGCCCAGCTACTACAAAGGAGAAAAATGACTGCTGTTGCTGAACCCAGGACAGAACCTAATCGCAGAAGCCATTTCAACAGTTGTATCAGATAAGATTTTGAATTGGTTTGGAATTTAGATGGGGAGGAGTTAATTTTTTTATTTTCCTTTTTTATTTCACATACTCCATTTCTGTGTAGATGTGTTGAAATATTTCATTCATCTCAAAGATTTATGTTATATACGGGGGCCTGGCAGTACATGTGGTATTACTAGTTTAATGGATTATAAATTACTACTTTTGCTTTAATCGACAACTTTAGTTTTACTGCCTGGAGCACCTATGAAGATATCTACACTTCCAGGAACGATGAATTATATTCTAACTTAATACATATGACTTTACTAAGCAAACTGCTATCAATATAGACCCACTTCCAAATGTGAAGATTCACTCAATATGGTACTTGTTTTACTTCTGAAAAAAAAAAAAAAAAAAAAAAAAAAACCAAAAAAACCAAACCTACCCAAAAACCAACCGAACCAAATAAAACCAACCACCAAAACAAAAAACCAGAAAGCTGTTCTGCATGAATTCTGGTTTTTCTTATTTAGTTGCTGCAGCTGTTTCAGGGATATAGTCTCAGAAGCACTTCAAGACAAATTATATTTCATATATGTGATTTTCCTGAATAGGAACTTTTTTTCCCGAGTTAAAAACTTGGCCTAAACAAAGGGCACATGCTTAGTTTTGATTCATTCAGTATCACGTCTATGACAGTAATATGGTACCAGCCTTAAAGTATGTAAGTGTAACAGAGCAGAGGTGTTTATTAGGAACTTCATAGACTATCCTTCAAATCAGACACCTTAACAGTATTTTCTAAACTGACAGAAATAATAAACTTTAAGGGTTTCTTACTGAAATACTTCAATATGTAAAGAGACGTCTATCTCTTCTTTCCTAGATAATTTCAGAAAATTAGTACTGAGTTATAGAACCTAATGAGGGAAATTAATTTCCTAAAATTACTTTCTGTGAATGAAACCTGGCTTAAGGTATATAATCTGTCATATTTTAGATATTATTTTCATTTTTTCCCCAAAGGAAAAAGAATTACAGTCAGCCAAACAAACTGGGATGTCTTAGATAAAAAAGTACCTTATTTTCTTTCCAAAAGAAATTTACATGATAATTCTGTTTTTACCCTCCCTCTGCCTTCTGACCCATCTCTCTTCCTTTTGAAAAGATAGAATTATTGCACAGATAAAGGCTTTTTTTAACTCCTTAGGTATTGATTTTACAATAATTAACAGTAAGTCTAAAGATCTAAAGTCTAAAATACAGGATTTCTTTCAGGATCTTTGAATCACTTCAGATATTCTTTTTTAGATCGAAGCTATATATATATATATATATATATATATATATAAACCTCAAATCGGTTACATTTTACTCCTCCTGCACTATTAGCAATTCTTTGAAAAGTGAACAATTTTGTAGTTTTATTCTAGACGATGCCTGGCTAAAACCACAACAGCACATCCAAATCCAGGATTAAGGCAGTAATAATAATAGCCAGACTATGATCCTATTGTAATTAATTCCTGAAGCACCTTTCTACAGATTCATGAAAAGGGATTTTAAATTTTTGTAGATAAAAGAAACAGACTGAAAAAAAAGCAAACCACAAAACCAAACCCCTAAAAGTAATACAACACCCCCATCCCTCCCACCTCAATGAAAACCAAACCAAAATAAACCAACCCATACCACAGCTGAATGTTTTCACCCCTGGCCAGCTCTGCCTTCTTTCTGGAGAAAGAATGGGGAGTGTTGCAAGACAGGAGACCTCCCTGCCCATCTTAACTATCCTTTCATTAAGACTGATCAGCTCAGTATCCCTGGGTTCATCATGCCCTGCATCAAGCGCCCAGCCACAGGTCACTCCTGCACTCACCTTTGCATCTTAGGACATTGCAGCTTTTTCAGGTCATTCATAAGATTCCAAAGGTTGAGATCATGGTGCACTGTGTCTTTAGATGAGTGAAAGTTTTCTGTAGTTTTGCTTTTACAGACCAAAGTGTAATGATCCACGTGCTACAGACCTGGAGCTACAAATCCTTCCCATGGTGCAGCAAAGAGGTGTCACCTGAGGGATGCCTGGGAACTCCAATGAGGGAAATCACTATAGAAATGCTAAAATTACTACATATACAACAGCTGCCAAAAAACTCCAGCATAGCCAGGGAAGGCTGGGAAGGGGGAACAGTGAATGATGTCCTCCCAGCTCCTGCAGTAAGACTTCAGCATGCTCCTGAAATGGCATGGCAGTTGCAGCAGCACATTGTGTTAATTTTGACAGTTAATGAAAGACCTAAGGCAATCTAATTCAAGCTCTTTTCTGGGGAAGCATGCCAACTATATTCCCAGGCCAATTATTGTTTTCACAAAGTGCTCTAAATCTGTCAACAAGCAAAAGTGTGAACTACAGTATAAAAACACAGTTAAGAAGGTGAGGCAGTAATTATTACGGGAGTGTTTCTTCTTGCAGTGGGAGCAATGAAAGTTGTCTGCCTAATGGCCAGCCAGCCCTCAACACCATGCCAGGAAGTTTTTACCCCCACCCCCCTCTTTTTTAAAGCTATACAGTTTGATGGTAAATAAAGGCTTATTCTCCTATACACCAATATGACAAAAACTTTGCAAACTATTGTAAGAATTCCCAGGAAGGTTCAACTAACTTATCGGTCTTACTTCTAAGACTATGGCCAAAGGTAAATAATACACTTTTATCTGTAGAAGAAACAACATCTCAATGTACATGGATGTGTTTGTTTTTTTTAAAAGTAAATAAATTACTGAAATAAAAGAATTGCAAGAGATTTCCATAATAAACCAATTCCAGTATCTTTCTCAAATATTCAATATTGCTGGATACATAGTCTTCACAAAAAGAAGCGAGAAAGCTTCTTTGCAATGTTGGGTGGCAGTGCGGATCTGCTGGAATGTAGGAAGGCTCTGCACAGGGATCTGGAAAGCTGGATGAATGGACTGTGGCCAACTGCATTAGGTTCAAGGCAAAGTGCCGGGTAGCGCGCTTTGGTCAAAACAACACCATGCAAGGATACAGGCTTGAGGAAGAGTGGCTGGAAAGCTGCTGGGCAGAAAGGGACCAGGTGGTGCTGATCAATGGCTGCTGAACATGAGTCAGTTTGTGCCCGGGCAGCCAAGGCCAGCAGCATCCTGGCCTGTGTCAGAAATAGAGCAGCCAGCAGGGTCACAGAAATGTTCATCTCCTTGTATTTAGCACTTATGAGGCTACGCCTCAAATCCTGTGTTCAGTTCTGGGCTCCTCACTACAAGAGAGATGTTGAAGTGCTGGAGCAGATCCAGAAAAGGGCACTGAAGCTGGTGAAGGGTCTGGAGCACAAGTCTTATGAAGAATGGCTGAGGAACTGGGATCGTCTGAAGAAGATTCAGGGGAGATCTTATTGTTCTCTACAACTACCTGAAAGGAGAAGGGAGCAAGGAGGTTGTTGGTCTCTTCTCCTAAGTAACAAGCAGTAAGACAAGAAGCAACAGCCTCAAGATGTTCCAGCTGAAGTTTAGACTGGATATTGTGAAAAATTTCTTCACCAAGAGGGTGCTCAGCCATTGGAACAGGCTTCACAAGGAAGTGGTAGAATAACCATAACTGGGTGTGTTCAAAAAACATGTAAATGAGGTCCCTAGTGACATGGTTTAGTGGTGGACTTGGAAGCCCTGGGGTAGAGGCTGGACTTGTTGATCTTAAAGGTCTTTTCCAACCTAGTTGATTCTATGATTCTATTTCAATTTAGTGTCATACAGGCCAGCATCTGAGAAATTACCCCTGTCTTACCTAGAATATGTGAAAGCTTCTTGCCACATACAAGGCAATTTCTTTCCTTTATTTGCTATAATTAAAGAGAGTGTAATTTTACCTCAGTTTGATTGAGAGCTGTTGGCATATGCTTAAGTGTGAGTCAGTTTGGCTGTGCTCAGCTCCTCCAAGACATACTGATTTACTTCTGAAGCTTTGTAGGTTTAACTTTTCTACAAAAATAACCATGATCTGCAAAGGCCGAAAGCTCTTCCAAATTGTCAATATTCCACAAGCTTTGGCTATGGCCTGAATCTCAGGGCTGGGTACTGACCTACTGCAGCTATAGCTCTGTAATTGCAAAAGTTATTCTGAATACTCTCCAAGCAAAGATCCAGAAAACACATCATATTTCATGGGGTGCAATTTGGTAAGATGCAATATGGGAAAAGAAGACAAGATTTTATAATCAGATGAACTAAATCTTTAGGACTGATGATGACAGCCTGATTATGAGAATGAATCATGTCCAGCTCTGCAGTTATTAGTCAAAGTAACTCATTATTTGCCTGAAAATAAAATTAAAATTCCACTAATAAAATCACTCACTGATGGCTGCTCTTACTTTCTTCTTTTCCGGTCTAAATGTCATCGGTGTTAAGAAAACAGAAAAGAAAAAGCCATAAAATTATCTTAGTCATAAAAACCCATCTTTCATCATTTAAATAAATAGAAAAGTGAGACATTATCTGATATAGATTTAGGTATATTATTTATGCAATGAAATATATCACCTTTTTTGCAAGGGCCCTGAGGGACTTACAATTAAATAAGACACTATATTTTCACTAAAACTTGGCATTACGTAAAGGTAAAAAAATCTCCAAAGACATGAATCCCCCCCATATTCTTGACACGTGCATACCTTAGCCTTCCCTTGTTTGGTAATTTTGGTCTTTCCTGAAGAGGTAAGCACCAAACCAGGTATCCGGCATGAGATGTGGGAAGGCCACCACAGTGAGAAGTCCCATCTTTACACCTAATCATCCCCTAACTTTGCACCTACAGCTTTGTCTCACCTTTGCAGCTTCTTAGCAAATCTGCAAGGAGTTGTGGACAAAACAGCATCTGATCTGTAGTAGAGTGGAGAAAATAACAGAAAAGGAGATAAGGAAAGCAAATTGAAAGGCTATCAGAAAGTTAGCCTTTCTTTCCAAACTGTGCCCATTGAGATCTGTCACTTCATATTAATAATAGCAGCGCAAGCTGCTAAGGAAACACAGGTTCAGAAAGATATATGAACTTTATTCCCCTAGTTGAATTGGGAAAATAGACCAGGAGAGAGAGAAAAGACGGAAGAAAACCAAACAGGTATAAGGACACTAATAGTCCAAATTAAGTCCAGTTGCAGGGCTAGAACTCAGTGTAGTTAGATGGATTTTTGACTCAGTTGTCAGTTGTCTGTCTGATGCCTTTACTTAAAACCAAGCAGAACTATATGACTGCTCATCAGAAAATAAACAAGCCTTGCCTCCAATTAAGTTAAATGTCTTGAAAATCGAACTTTTCAGGTTTTATTAGTGATTGAATACCTCAAGGTGTTTCAAAATAAAAATCAATCAAGAGATTAGCTGCAACAGTCTGCCAAGAGATTACAAACAAGGTGTCCATCAAACAGAGAGCTGGTGTATTCAGAGCCTGAGTGCTGCACTTTGGGTTGGGTTGCAGGAGCTGATTCCCCAGCTTTCTCTCCACTGTAGCATCACAGTGAAGACTATTAATCTCCATCTCTCTGCAGCATGTGCAACATCATTTGACATGCTCACATTGATGATTAGTGACTGCAGAGTCCAGGCATGTTCACACCAAGGCTATTCAGGCAGTGTCTGGTCAGGTCAATAGCTTACCCATGAGTTTCATCAGTCAGAGTTTCATTCCTGGAGCCACCATTTCTGACAGGGCTTTGTCTATGTTCTCTGCTGCCTAGCAACTTGGATGTAAATAGACCAGTCAGTTCATCTCACCATACTTGTGGGGCATCTAATGCAGACCCAGAACCTTACTTGTTTGATTTTTATCCAGCTGGATAAGGCTCTTCCATGGACAGTCACAGAATCATAGAATCATAGAATAGTGAGGGTTGGAAAGGACATTAAGATCATCTAGTTCCAAACTCTCTGCCAGAGGCAGGGACACCTCCCACTAAACCATGCCACCCAAGCCTATGTCCAACCCGGCCTTGAATACTACCAGAGATGGAGCATTCACAGCTTCCCTGGGCAACCCATTCCAGTGCCTCACCACCCTTACAGGAAAGAATTTCTTCCTCAGATCCAATCTAAACTTCCCCTGTTTAAGTTTGAACCCATTACCCCTTGTCTTCTCAGTACATCCCTCATGAACCAAGGTGATCTGACTGTTCATGTATGAGACAAGTCTGTCCAGTCCAGGCAAAAGAGAAATTCCTAAATCTAAAACGTCAAGCTTTAGCATTTGTCCTTGCAGACAGAAATTCCTTTCCCAAGCTTCAGTCCGCAGATGGTTTAAACTCGATGAATTTATTACTAATTTCTAAGAATGAAATTGCATTATAAAATTCATTGAGGAATATATTTGCCAAGACAATGTTTTTACAACTACGATACCTTTGAGTATGAGCAGACTTGCAATCTCCACACCACCATATCCCTAAGGGGCATTTTATATAGTTCCATTTCAAATACGTGTACAATTTACACATAAAATATTTCCATGGATGGGAAAAGTTACAGCCTGACATTCAATTTGATTTAAGTGCTGATATTTAACTTTCACTGGTGTGTCAGTCAATATCCGCAGTTTAGGAAGAAAAATTCACTGCACATTTTTAAACTATCTAACAGGCTTTTAATATATTTTTAAGCATTTTACAAGTCTCTTATTTTCAGATGAGATTGAATTTTTGCAGATTTTTAATGATCTCATTAATGACTTGTCAGGTACTGGTGCTTCCACAAGCAGTTTTATTGATCTCTAATCATAGCATTTCAGACATTTCCCTTTCATATTGCTTTGTGAAGGCTAATGAAGCTTCACCTCTAAGTAGAAATTATCTGATTCTAAAGAAACTGAGAATTGGTTGTACTAACAAATTTGAATGCAAAAGCAAGACACTGAAAATAATTATTTGCAAATGTGTCTGAACTTGTGAAATCTAATTTCAGACACATAACAGCACAAGAAAGGAGTATTACCATGCAAAGTTTAAGATTCTGTGCTGCTTCTTTTTCCCCTCTTTCAGAGTCATCTCTGCTGTATCATTCCTCTCCTGGACCTTGATCTCTCCAGAGAGAGTCAAAAGGGACGAAGCAGCCTTTTACAGTGAGATCACCACTTCTTCTCCATTAAGGTTTATGGAGTGTGCAAGTCCAATGGCTAGCTACTGGCATAAACTAGATTAATTGGTGGGGCCAGTCCAGTGGCTGGTGGACAAGTGACCATAAGATAACTGACAGTCTCCATAAAGATAGCAGGAAGTCAGAAGGACTGAAATATTTCCTTGCTATTAAAAAGTAGGCTTGAAATGTAATCAAAACAATAATTCTGGTTTTCTTCACTGCTTTTCCATCCTTCTATCTACAAATAAAACAAAACTGGCATGCTTTTAAGCGAAACTAAATGCTGAAGCTGATGTAAAAATTAAGCTAAATATAACACCTACAATAAAAAGGAGGCAGAATAAAAAGTCTGCTCTTCTACTTTAATAAAAACAGCACAGATCATCCATGGAAAAGTAGATAGAATTTACCAATAATTTACTTAAAATACTTAAATTTAAATGTTTATAAAGTAACAGTTATACTCTAGAAATTGAAATAATTTCAAAACTGGTCCCATGTGAAAATTAATCTTTAAAACTTGATACAGATATCAACATAATATATGGTGTCAATCTGTTCTCTCATTTCTCCTAATACATCAACACATTTAAAATAAACAAGAAATTCACTGGTCATGTATTTATACTCATAAAGTATTTCTCTGCTTGTTAAATGTAACAGAACTGACCCTTTATCTTTACCAGGAATTGCTTCAAAACAAGGAATTTCTTATAATATTTCAAAAAATACTTTGCATTCTGTAAAAAGAAAATATAGCTGCCAAATTTCTTGACCCTTGGTAAAATCTACTTATAGTTTATAGTTACCATTTCATTACTGCTAAAAATTCTAGGTAAAGTTAAGATTTTAAATGAAATTCCGCAGATAGTGCACCCATGCCCATGTAAGGCATCTAGACAAGAATCCTAGTCCAGTTGAGAAGGGCACTAAGTCTATGTACAAATGCCTTGCACGTGTCTCCAGTTGTGCACATTTACTTTTATTTAATCAGCATCCTCTTGTTAAGTCTGTGATCAGGTTATAATTTCATCACTATGATTTGAAGCTACAATATTGAAAAAGCCTCAGTCTTCCTTTTCTTACCTCTTCTTGTAGTGATGTAATCTGTATTTGCATGCACAAAAAAGTCATTTTGGAGCCACCTCATCTGTGGGCACTCACAATTTCCCTGTTTTTATCAGAAATCTTGCATGGGAAATTTCGTGACAAGACTCCATCACTGTGGAGGGTATATAAAATGAAGCATTAAGAAAGCATTTCTGTTCCTTAGTCCACTCACTCACTAAGGATCTGTAGACTCCTCAAATTAACTCTACAAAGCAGTGTGCATATCAGGGTTTTACTCATCTTTCAGCAGTTACAACAATGTCCTAAAGTTTTTTTTGATGGATTCAGACTTCAAAGAAAGAAGTTGCCCTCTGGTGTCCTCTTTTCACCAGAGTCTAGACTCCTGCAGACATCAAAGGAAAGGCAGCTTTTTACAAAATTGAGGTGTTGTCCTGCAGCTAAATGGTGTTAATTAATTTTGCTGTGTACTAACCCTCTCCAAGAGAATTTGGCCATTCTGAAGTTAACAGATATTTTAAAAGGAAAAAATAGCAGAAAGGAAACCAAACATTCATCACTGTACTTCAATGCCTTCTCCAAAACGTTATGGTGGACAATATGTAGACCTGAATTTCCTAGACCCAAATACCATTTCTAGACCCATTTGGCAGTTCACAAACTCAGCCCCTAAATTCTTAGGTCAAAACTGGCTAAGGTGGAGAATACCATTTCATATGGTAGGAAGACCAGGTTTTAACAATCTACAAACATTAAGCGATACTAATGATTTGATCCTGCATGAGACCACCTTTCCTTGCCTGGTACCCCTGGCACTGGATGAGGCTGATGTCCAAAGTGGGGGCATAAATGGCCAAGCAGCAGTGTGTGCCTTGGGCAGCAGGTCACCATGGAGTGGATAACTTTTCTGGCTCCAGAGCTATTGAATTACATTGCTCATGCAGAGTCAGCTCCAAAACCATAATGTGATACTACATGCTTGTTATGGCTCCATCACTGATAGATGTAGGGTTGTGTTCTACTGTACAGTGTCCCTCCTTACTCTGCTGCAGTGTCCTGCTTTCATGTTCTGGTTTGACAAATTTTGGGGGAAAAAAGAAAAATCCAAACAACACAGGTACAATCATCAACAAAAGCATGAACAAAGAAACAATTGACTACTATATAACTTGCTTTCTAATATTTTTAAGCTATTATGGAAAATAAGTAAGACTCAAATCTTGTAACTCATTCTTATATACCTGAGGTAATACAATATGCATTTTTGCATGTTGGATTTTTGCTTCAAATATCTTCGTAAAAGAGAAAAATGACTGCTGCTGCTGAACCCATGACATAGTATTATCCAAATATAAAAGATGAGCTGCAAATGTTGGTTTGTGGTTTTTTTGTTTGTTTGTTTGTTTTGGGAGTGGTTTTTTGTTTGTTTGCTTGTGTGTGTGGTTTTTCATGTTTTTTTTTTTTTTTGTAAGCAAAGATGTAAGAAACAGATTTTTTCTGAAGATCTACAGCAAATAGGGCTTATATTTGAATGCTTGCAATGAATATTAAAGACTTAATTTGTGAAAGACAAACAAATTAATCCTTCAGAACAGTGAGAGCTTAGTTTTGATTGTGTTTTCTGAGAAGAAAAAAACAAACTCTAGAATGTAGGTTGTTAATTCTGTTTTCTGAAATGTGATCACAGCTGCAGACTGAGAAGATGGAATGGCCTGACAAATACTGGGGCATTTGAAGAAAAAGTTAAAAATACATACAGCACCATATAAAATGAAGGCTTTCGGGACAACATACTTTAGTGAAGAAAAGCTGATGTAATTGTTTGGACGACTTTCATAATCTCAGGAGAGCCCATATGAGGAAATGGAATCATCTACACCAGCAGAGACCTTAGTCAGCAAACCCAGTGCATGTATAGCACTCGTTTGGATATTACACTGGCTTAGGTACCTAGCCCTGAACTAGTAATAAGCTGTAGACCAAAAAAATATTTCATTTTTTGTGTTCAAAACAATCCTGGCTATCCAACAATTTGATTGAATCAACTAGTTAGGAATACTTCTCTGCCATGGGTCTAATTCCCAAATACCACAGATCCACAGTGTGGAACCTCACTAGTCTTAGTGTCTTTGAGTCAATGCAAGCAATTCAGCGAGAATATTTTAAAAAACAAGATATCTGAATGATGTTTGCACTATAGCATTTCATGCTATTCATGCTATTTCATCTGGTCTTACTTCTGACCAGATTAACAAAAGAGCTTATTTGAACATACATATTACAGAATTAGCTTCTTTTTTTTAGTATCACACAGTTTATCACATTGTTGGGCTGGTTAGTATTTTATGTTATTTTGTATTACACTACCAGAGTACCCAATTATATAATATGAAAATATTAATAATCATGGTATTCCTCCATAGGAAGTCTCAATTTTATAGTTTGGAAATGGAGATGCAGAAATGCTGAAGACCTTTTTATGGTGCTGATCTCCCTCTGTGCAGTCATATCATCAGTCTTCCCAGTGTAGCTGCAAACTGATTATATCAACAGTTATCCTATTTTGATTAGGGAAATCAGCTAGTCTGTCATAACAACTTTTTGCTGTTGCACTGGGATGCCTCAGTATTTGACTATCATGGTTGTATCAAAAAAATAATTTTGTTTCTTGAGATGATTGGCAAAACTTCCTGTGGTTAGAACAAGTCTGAGACATACAAGATTGCAGCGAAGCCAAGATCAGTGTTCAAAATTAGTTATCTTATATCCCTATGCACTTAACAAAATCTCCATGGGTTTGTCAATTTTAGGAATCTCAGGACAACGAAAGTATGCAGGAATCCAAATACTAATACTCTCACAGTCATGATAAGAGAAGCAGATATAAAACTTCAGAAATCTTACCTCAGAGGAATCTATCTTGCTCAAGAAGAAACAATACCCAGCAATCAGAAAAATTTGTTTGAAGTTATTCTGCAAAGAAAAGGACATTTACAAAGGGATTTATGGGAATTAGAACAGAAATCCAAAAACCAAATAGGATTTGATTACGAAGTTCCTAAACATAACTAACAAAATGCTCCCTCAGTTTAAGTCTATTAGAATACATTTTAAGGACATATGACAAATTGTCTATAATCTCTATATAAATACAATGCCTGGAGCTCTATTCATGCAGTAGGGGCATGAAAAAAAGATCTGTTACAAGGGAAGTTCCCCAACCAAGAAATTTGTTAAAACGGAAGACAAAATAGGAGTATGCAAAAACAGGGAAATACATGTCAGAAGGATAACCAAGTGAATCAGCACTCTGGCTCCTCTTTTATATGTAAATGCTATAGTAAAAATAATTAAGAGTTTTGGAAGAAGATAAAGAAGTAGGTTTGCACATGAGCAAAGAGCTGCACAAATGATTTAATGGCTGAATAACTATTAGTTATACATGGCAGTTGTTGACCTGGTATGATCGTAGCAGGAGTCAGACTTGGAAAGCTGAATGAGATATAATACGTTCATGGATGTATAAGCGCTGATAACATTACAAAAAACAGAAACCCAATTCTGCAACAATTTAAAACAGAGAATCTAGTTAAATATTCATAACAATAAATTACATGCTCCAAGCAATGGATTAGGACAGTCATCAGATGAAAGTTTTTTAGTGGGCAAGATAACATTTGCCAAAATGTGGAGAAAAACAAATGAATTACGTAAAAGATGTGATGTGGACAAGACTTAGGAGATGTGCATTAGAAACCTAGTGTGGGAACTATGCAAGAGAAGCCTGAATATTAAATAATTTTCAATAAATGTCTATTTTTATTGTGGTTCTATCTTTGCAATTTCTGAATTAAATTTTTTTGCTAATAGATTCTGCCATTCACCAGCACAGACATTTTTCTGAACTTTGCCTTTCACGAAATATCTTCAACTTTAAGGTGTCCCAACATCCTTTTAATACATTTCCACTATTCCCTGAGAGCACTGCGAATTGTTCCATTGATTTCTATAGTCTTCAGATCAGACACATGGGGCTGAAAGATAAATGTATTACACACTTCAGAATGAATGGTTAAAAAGAGAGTGCAGTAAGATTAATGTATTTTAACTATTGTTTTCACAGTGCCAATAAACAATAAGTAGGATAACAGATTGCTACTCAAGACAATATATCCTTAAAACATATCACTTGAAAAGGGCTGCATTGCTCATAATGACAGGGATATTTTTTTTATTAACATGACATTTTTCAAGAAAGTGCACAAGCTCTGAAGGCCTCCAAAAGAGACACCTGCTGATGCCCTAAACAGCTATTCATAACATAAATGTGATGTATGTACTTTAACAAAATATAGTGCAAACATATTTGAGTATTAGCACTGTTATTGGTGCTTTGAAAGCAGATCTTCATTCTCCTTTGCCATTATACATTTTCATTTACTAGACAATTTGAAAATATCTCTACACCTTCACCCACCTACTGTCTGTCCAGTAGAAGCAAAAGCAGAAGAAACTCCAGCTTGGAGAAGCAATCCATCAACCGCAAGGCTAATACAAGAATACAGTTATACACGCTGCTCATAACTTATGGCGTCCTACCGTCTATGTTGATCCATGAACTTATCCAGCCCATGCTATTTTAGATGCTTTATTTACATCTAGCTCTAACCTGGTACCATGGACTGAGTGGCTGGGGAGGCTGCTGTGCTCCAGGGAAGATACCAAAACTGAAGGAGTGTGACTGTGTAGCAGCATCCAGACTGTCTATCCAGAGCTGGATGAACAGTGCCAATCTCATGTTCAAATCAGTTCACTGCAGCCAAGTTTTAACTCTTCTTTCTGCCTGTGACCAGAGCCAATAAATTTTCTTCTCCCCCACCCAGCAGGCTTCTCTTCCTTCACATCCTTCCCCCCCCCCCCCCCCCTTTTAAGTATTATTCACACTTGTTCATTAAGTATTTGCAGGGGAATCAGCCAGGTAGCACAAGGTGACTCAGAGCTGGCAGGTCACAAAGAAGCAGCAGAGCACAAATAGCAAGTACTTATTTAAAATTAGTTGTGACCAATATAAGGACTTAAAAAATTTACCCAAGACAATAGCTGGATAATTTCAGATAATGTCTACAACTGAGAAAATTGTTCTCGGTGCATATTTTCTGAAGTCACATTGATCAAATTACTTATGAATTATTTATCCAGCTGTGCTCTTTACCTTAAAAACGAGCATTATTGATTTTGCTTCCTATATCATATTATGGAATCAAAATATACGAAAAAATGCCATGACTCAAATGGCATGGAAATGATCCATAAATGTGCGTTTATCTGTTCTATAATGCACAGAAAGATGTAGAGAGGTTGCAACTGCAAAGTTAGAAGTGATTCTGCCTTCACTGGCATCTGCAAAACACTGTAAAGAGAATTTTCCTTCAGCTACAGGACACAGTCAGGATTTTGAACAGCAGAGCACCACCATTTTGATTTAGATTCAAAGTGTAAGCATTCTACTCTCGTATTGCTGCTTTCAAACAAAGCCTCTATTTGTGTATATTTCAAAATTGAGACTTAAGTCTCCAAGGTGAACAACAACAAAATGGAGTAGTTATGTTGCTGGAATAACAGAAATGGCCTAGGGAAGAACACTCAAACTTGAAAGAGAATTTCCTATGAAAACCTGAGATTTTTTTTTTCTTTTTTTTTTTTACTACTGAACTATACAGAGAATGGTAGGCTTCACAAAGGGAAGAAATTACAGTATCATAAGAAAACTTACAGCCAAGAAAAATAATAAATAATAACTGCTTTGTCGTACACTTAAGTTACTAAAGTTAACAAACTTCTGTGGGTTTTTTTTCCCCCTTCTCATTAATACATTATTGCAAAGAAAATCTTGTGATCTAAGGTGGACAACGCGAGCTCCTTTTGTAAGACTAGGTACAAAATGAATGTTAAGCCCTTCAAATACAAGAGCTAGAGATTTCCCATTAATCTCCCTGGCATTCTAACCTGAGTTCAGCAGCAGTCATTTTTCTCCTTCTTAGTAGCTGGTGCAGAGCTGTGGTTTTGACTCTCAGCCTGGGAACAGCACTGGTAACACCGATGGTTTTAGTTGCTGCTCACTAATGTTTAGTCTGACCAAGGACTTTCTGAGTCTCATGCTCTGCCAGGGAGGAGAGGAAGCTGGGAGGAAGCAGAGACAGAAAACCTGACCCAAATTAACCAAAGAGGTATTCCATACCATAGCACGTCATGCCCACTATATAAACTGGGAGCAGTTACCCGGAACAGTTAGATCACTGCTTGGCTGGGCTGGGTGTTTTTCTGCAGGTGATGAGCGGTTTTATTTTCTTCCCTAGTTATTTCCCTTACAGTTATTATTACTGGTGGTAGCAGCAGCGGTTTGTGTTATACCTGGACTGTTGTGTTACTGAACTGTTCTTATCTCAACCTGTGGGAGTTACATTCTTTCAGTTCTCTTCCCCATCTCTCTGGGAGCGGGTGGAGAAAGGGGGGCAGTGAGAGAGTGGCTGCATGGTTCTGAGTTACCATCTGAGCTTAAATCACGACACATCCCTATCCAGTTTTTTTCATATCTTCCTTGGACTTGGTGATAACAGAATACTTGCAAGGTTCCAAAGTACCATTGTTAAAATAACAGACAAGGACAAAGCCGCATATCACTTTGTCCTAAATGATACCTGATCAGAAGCTTTTCTTATAAAAATAATGTATTTTACTTTCACTTATGTGACTTCTTTTGACTTCAGACAGAATTGCAAAACCTGTGACAAATGCTTGGACTTTCTAATTTTAGTGGCTTTACACAGTAGAATTTGGTAATCGCCACTCTGAAACTGTTTCCATCTCCAGTTATCAACACAACTAGAAAATACAGAAAAACATTTAAAAAGTGTTAATCTATGGTTTCTCTCAAATATTTCCATTGCATTTCAAATTAATACCTTTGTTAATTCAAAGTAAATCTCAATGGTGCTGAGGACTCCTCATTACATGATACCCTATCAGAATTTGTTATCTACCTCTCAAGTTCATGTATTACGTAAATGAGTAACACAGCTACTGGTCTTCCAACACACTCACTACACAGAGAAAAACAGTGAAACATTCGGCAAGACTTTTTTCCCTTACCAGCTTTAAAACAAAATATTAATCTGCAATGAAGCTGACTGGATATTACAGAAGCCATTAGCTACAGTCAGGGTTTATTAGGACATCACTCTTGACACACAATGTTATTGAAGCTTTAAAAATAAACCATTTGATGATGCATGGAGTTATGGCATCTACAGAGGGGAACATCTCTACTTACAGGAAGCCTTTGATGAAATAATAATATGGGAGAAGAACTGAGTACTTTTGTCCCCTCTCTCCGTTCCTTGCTCTGGAGTAAAATCTATCCTGTGTGAAAAAAAATCAATATGTGTATTTCTTCTTTCAAATCACTGCTGGAAAATTAGATCCACATTTCTTAGAGAGAAATTGCTTTAGCGAGAAGCATCTCTATCAAATGAGATTTCAAATACCATGTGTTTCAAAGTTTTTCATGTGTGCTCATATAATACATTTAATATATAGGAAGAATTATCTTCTGTGCTATATTTGTTGACATAATCTAGTGGTATCTTAGTAGCATATCTCATATTTTGAAGGATATTTTGACTATATGTGCTTATTTGGTACAGTTTGGGGACTTCAGATCTTGTATTTGACACATAAACGGCTATGAATGATGACCAAACTTTGAAACATGAAATACAAAAATAACTACATTTTCCACAGCCCTTGCTGATGAATGATGTGATATAATAACCTTTAATGGAACTCACTGATAATTGAGAAGATGCAGACAGCTCAGTATGCAAAGATAGTAAAAGATTTAATTGTTGACTGAAATCACCTCATATAGAGAATACCTGGTTCTCTCCTGCAATCTTAAAGCCACAGTGACATAGCAGAGAAGCAGTAGAAATAAGCAGGCCAGCCGAAGTGATATCACTTATAATGGGATCTCACAGCACACAGCCATTGAATTTCACGGGAGTGGATGAGTAATTTAAATTAGGTATTTTTGAATGTATTGTCCTATGATGAGATCATTTTCAGTAGGTATAGGATTATGCAGCTATTACATTTAATAAATTTACATTTTAGAAAAACTTCCTCTCTTTTTCTTCTGACAAGTGGGCAGGAAGGCACTGTGCAGGACAACCTAAGGGAAACTTTATTTCTGCACATCTAGTGGCAAAGAAGTCACAATAACGAATAGCAGTTGTTTAAATGAGCCCTAGAATCTTGAAATACAGCTTGAGGAAGAAGTTAGCAACATATTTAATAATGAAATTCTTTCTTTATTCTACTGCCATGATGGGCAACAGCTAAGCCTTGGTAATGGCATGCTATTCCCATCTGCAGTGCACCCCCACTTACTGAAAATGAGCATCTGCAGTGATGCTGGAGTGCAACCCCAGGCTTTGGTAGTTTAGGTTTAATGTGTGAAATGAGAGGGAGGAGAAGGCTCAAATAATTTTGGAGTTCATTCAGTTGATCTGAAGTTTTACCTGCTCATTGTTTTTCCAGGTGTTCATCTGGTAGATGATGGCTATTATTCCTATGGTCTTTCCCCATAGTACAGGGTCACCGGGAGGAATTTATTCAGAGAGAGAATTAAGGCTCTTCATCCATGAGGAGAAGCTGCAAATAGCCACTTCATTAACAGCTAATGGGCTCTGTGGAGGAGCAGGGAGTACAGCATGGTCAGCCAGAGAAAAGCTGCTCCTAAAGGCTACATTGTACTCAAGGATCAAATTCATAAAAGCAAGGGAAGGTACAGAGAAAGTGCAATGGTCTGGAGCTGCACTAAGTGGCCTGAGCAATTCTTGTTCACCAAAGGCTGTAAGGAGCATTCATCACTGAAGTAGGCTGTCAGTGCTTTCATTTCCTTGCTTCTACATCCCTTGCAGCCTGTGTTCCTTGGTTTCTCAGACTTTTGCATAAATGACACTACCAGTATAAAGTTACATTCAACTTACTGCGAAAGTAGATAAGTTCAGTTATAGCTACATCATTAACCATCAACAAGTTTTCATCCTGTGTCCATAAAGATCTGTTAATGTGGGCACAGGCTTAATTTCTTTATTTATAAAAGAAAAGCATCAGTTTTCATTTTAATGTCAAACTAATAACAGAATTAACAACCTTGGATAAAGAAATTCTCCACTGATGTCTCAGGCTGCAATGAACATTTGCTGAAAGCCAATCTATTTCACACTCAGTTTTATTAAAATTATTGCACATCATTTGGTGGCAGGAAAGATGAGGAAAAAGCCTAGCAAGCTATTTGTGCTGTCTTCTATGGGATGTATTGGGAACAACTTCTTGAACCATCAAATAATGTTTTACAGCTTCTGAGACTATATTACTTCTCCTTGTCAGTCACAAGTACAGAAAAAAAACGGAGTTCTAGTTAATAGAGATGATGTGGATTTACAGGGACATGCAAATAATACATAAACAGGGACAGAAAGACTATATAGGCATAAAACAATATTTCAGAAAAAGTTTTTAGATGTTTAATAGTATCCCTAAGTATTATTTACTAGCATCCCCCAAACTATTCTGTTTATCTTTCCTAATACTTTCTCCTCTATCTTTTTTTTTTTTTCTCTTTTGGATGGTTTCTTAATACAATATTTGACTGAAAAGTCACACATCCTTCCCCTATCGTTACACTGTTTTCTTTTTACATGGATATTATATTTCAATCCACTTTAGAAAAAGTTTTTCAGCTTACTCTGCAGTTACCATAAGTGAGTAGATGCATTTAAATAATGACAAGCTGTGTAATATATGTTTATAAAAATATCTGCCATCCTGAAGTATATAGAGAGAGTTATAATGAAGACATCCAGTTTTGGATAAAAAAATTCAGAGCAGTGTGAAAATAGGCTGCATAATTTCAAAAAAACACTAGTATTAAACAGCAAAGTTAAGATTTCTTATTGAATTTCCTAATTTTATTTATAAAATCAGTATAGGAAAAGTAGAATTTTCAAAAGCACTCACCTTTGGCTATTTTTCAATATTCCTTAATTTGTGGGCACCTATTTGGATATCTTCCAGTGGAAGTTCCCTAGAAAGTATACAATCATGCTACCAAGGGGTTTTCAAGGTCTTTTAAAAGTAATTTGCAAATGCCCAAGGTCCCTGGTTGAAAATTACTAGTCTAGTCTTTTGTCTGCTACAAAAATCTTTACAGTCTTAACAACTACCACTACTTTGTCTCCAAAGAATGTTTAGCACAAATATCTCACTGATTATTATATACAGTAATTTAGTGGCTTCCTTATTAATGTCGTCTTATTAGCACAGTAAAGAATGTAACTTCAAAATGCTTTTAATATTAACTGCCAGTGCATAAACATATCAGTAGCATAAAAACAGCCATCAAAAAGCCAAAAGAGTCTTAGCTAGTCCATAAATATAACAAGCGAAGTTACTCCACTTGCTTACTTATGTCCAGTTGCCAGTGGAATTCACAATTGAATTTGTCATTACAAGTCTTTCTCGCATACCTCTATAAAACAAAGGAGCAAATAGGACATTAAAATTTGAACTTAATGAAAATAAAAGCCATGGAAGCTTGAGTTCAATCTTAAAGTCATTAACATTAACAATTAGAAAGCCAAAGAAATAAATTCCTGAGAAATAAGCCTGCAATAACTTTCAATTTGCAAATCAATTATAAGGATGGCTTGGAAAAAAAAGGGGAAAAAAATGTCAATTATAATACTTTTTGAAAATTTTAGGTTTTAATATTCTATGATTTTACTGCTGTATTTTCTTATTGTGAAGGAAAAAAAATTATTAATTCATAGAATTGCAAATCCATGACCAGCTTGTGTACAAAAACCACAGAACAACTACATTTTTCCAAAGTATCAGAAATGCAGAAAAGACTCTCTTTTCCCCACTAAACCAGGAATTATCCCTATGTGAATATGAGCAAATTTTAAAATTTATAGTGCACCAAGATTTGAGAAGAGTTGCTTCTGAATGAACACACTGGTGTTTGGAGGTGTGCATTCTTTCATGTCATTTAAAAATCACTGTTTCTGTAGCATTAAGTACTTTCCAGTAGGTGGAATGGAGTTTGCTAGCCAAAAAATTAATCTATTCAACAATAGAAGAATTTGTCAAAGCTTGATCTACGGCTTATTCTCCCTCAAAAAAATGTTGGTTAATAGAAAGTTGATGGGATTTTTCATTTACTGAGGTACTGCTATATTTAATAACAGTATTCCAACATGTGCTATTGATCTCTGTGTTGTGACAATTCTTACAACTCAGTCTGTCACATGGATATATTTTTTGCCACACTTCCCATAAGAGCAAGGCCATGCACACACATAGATAAAATGGATGTAAGGGGAACATATTCTATGGTTCTCTATTACTAAAATCTGAGAAATACTTGAAAAAAAAAAAAAAACTAACGTATTTATTGAGCAAATGTACATATTTCAAACCCTCTTCATTTGGGCTATGCTTATACTATGAAACAGAGTTTAAATTCAGATTTGGAATTTTAAGGCCAAAATAAAACTGAAATATCTATTGACTTCAGTCTGACACATCTGGATACATACATGCAACTGAGAAGAGCATTTGCCCAGCTGAAGACAGTTCTCTTCACAGTATTTATGTTAAAGATTTAAGGATCTCCACTTTGAACAAATTGAGACTACATATGATGAATGCTCTAGGAACCAAAACTCTTCCATGAAGAGTCTGTCTATGGAGAAATGAAAAAAAAAAAAGGGGAGAAAGAACTAAAAAAAAAATTAAAAAGAGGTTGCAGACAAATCTAAGAGGGAAAAAGAAAAAGCAAAACAAGTTGGAGGCAAAAAAAGAAAGAAAAAAAAAAGCATCAGATTCACTTCAATTCAGAAAGATAAGGCATGTTTCCAGGCTAATCAGCAAGACAGAAAAGAGTTTCTGGTATATTAGCAAAGAAGCAAGGTATGCCACATAGGCAGAATGTGTCCCCATCCTCCAAAGGAGAAATAAAACCTGCCAGCCCAGTTTAATTGGTGGAGATGGAACTGCCTTATAAAATCACTACTGTATCTTCTTAAGGATGCACATGTTGTAGTCTTACTAATCCTTATCCATCCTGTGTCTCAGAAGCTTTGCAATGCTCACTCAGGTGCACAGGGGGTACTTTGGCTCACCTCAAGGCAAAGGGAGACAAGGAGATGCTTTGTCTGTGTGGACATCTTTAGAGCACCTTTTGCTTCCTCTCCTGTGAGCACATTGTGCTTGTGGGCTGCATCATTTGCTGTGACCCTATTCCCTCATGGCAGATAATTTCCTGGGCTGTACAGCCAGTTTGTAAAACTGGTCTGCTACTGATAGTGACCTAGAAGGCAGGAAAGCAGAGGTGTTTCAAACTCATCTGCCACCCACACCTCCCTTTTTTATGGATGCATGTTTTCAGTTTTGCCTTTTTTTTTTCCCTCAATACTGTCAAATGCTTTGCTTGAAAATAATTCCTGCAATGTTTTGGACTCCCATTTGTCTGTAAAATAAGAGAAAATAAAAAATAAAGCTATCTGTCACAAAATCAATTCCAGATACTAAATGTGAGTCACATCCAACAGGACTGCTTTGTGCTCTGGGGAATTGTTTCCTAGTCAGAAAAAAATTGTCCATTTGAGGATGTTACAGGTTGCACATTAGACATAACCATTCAGGCTGGGTACAATAAGAGGATCCCTGCTGAGTGTAAAAACATTTTTTTTTGTTGCTAGTAGAAGTTAAAAAGAATCAGTATCAAAAATCTTTGTAAGTATGATTGTCTTTCCTGATATGATCCAAGATCTCTCCCATCCCACCTTGTGAAGCAAATTTCCCAGGCAGTCATGAGCCCATTGCCCCTCTGGCACAGTGCTGGCAATAAAGATTTAAAAGACCTGCTTCTTCCACTTCCTTTTTCCCCAGCACATACATTTAATGAAATATCATCACGTTTCCTTGCAGTGGCACTGCTTCAAAGAGAGAACAGATTTATTTAAAAATCAAAGTGCAATCTAAGAGTCTAGTCAAGTGCACTAAACAGCAGTCTTCCATAAGGAAAGACTACTGGCTTTTCATGATTTATAAATTAATGGGGGGGGGGGGGTAGGTATGGACAAGGAAAATGGAGGCACAAGTC
>JASSUY010026340.1:0-36547 GCA_032466535.1 Forpus xanthops | reverse complement strand
GAAGAAATTCTTTCCTGTAAGGGTGGTGAGGCACTGGAATGTGTTGCCCAGGGAAGTTGTGAAAGCTCCATCGCTGGCGGTGTTCAAGGCCAGGCTGGACAGAACCTTGAGTGGCATGGTTTAGTGTGAGGTGTCCCTAGGTATGGCAGGGGGCTGGAACTAGACGGTATTAAGTTCCTTTCCAACCCTAAATATTCTATGATTCTATGATTCTACTCCCAAATGAGTCAACCACAATAGTATCCCTAACTTTAACTCCTTCTATACAGAGAAGCCATGAAATAGATACAGATACGATAGACAACATTTGTAAACACAAATACCTCCTTGTATAACATACTCTTGAAAATACTCTTCACTTCTCTGCTAAAAAAAATTCCTGTTTTACAGTCAGGAGTCTCACATCTGATTTTGATCTGCAATATGTCAAGGTCCTCTGGGCACTAATTGGGCTTAACTGCCCTGATGAGACTCATTGGGGACCTCCACCATTGCATTTCATCTCAGGTCTGGGTCCTCAGTTTTGGCTTGAGATATACCACAGGAGCACCCACCTGTGCCTGGTCATGGGCCTTGTTGATCTAGATCTCAATACAGGGGTCTGATACCCCAACCTGAACTTCCTTTTGTTATTATGGACCTGCCAGGTGATCACTGGACTGTGTCTGGCCCTTACTTGAATCTCTTCTGATCTGCCCCATCACTATGGACCTGCTTAAGCATCAGACTTTTGATTGCGTTGTACCTCTGCCCTGCATGAGTGACATGAGGCTGAGCCATGGTACCACAGATCTTAGCCTGCAGCTCCTGCTGCCTTAGGAACAGCCAGCCCTCCCTGCTCCCTCACACTTCAGCTATAAATTTTCATTTGCTTTCAAGCTACCAGAAATAAGAACAAACAGAAACCTTGGAAGAGCTGTACAAAAAAATACATGTCTAGATGCACATCTCCTTTTCAATGCCTCCATCTGCTGTGGCAGTGTAATATATATCTCTCACTGACTTCTTTGCTGTATAACCATGTACAAATAAATGAATTCTCTGGTAGTCTCATGTCAGTGTTTCCTAATGAGAGCTTTGTTTGAGTTTCTCTCTTCAAGTATGTGCAGAATAATGGACAGACCACAGTGATATATGTCCATTGTGATCTTTGATGGAAATCATAAACTCTGACTATATAGCTCCAGTGATTTACACCACTTCCAAAATGTAAAGGAGAATTCATTCTGTGCAAGTCTGTTGCAGCTGTCATTTGTTTTTCCTTTTAAAATGCGATATATAGATTCATGCACATTTTATATAAATGAAATATATATAAGTATTTCACTTGGCCATGAAATTATGCAAAAGGCAATGTTAATAATTTATCTATGGCATTCGTACTAGCTTAATGAAAGCTCTATTCCCTTAAGTAGGAGAATTAATAATTTTGGTTCTGAAAAGCAGATTGCTTTAAGTCTTTTAAAGGATTTATTTCTTATAACAGAATAAAAGTTTGTCATCTAAACTAACTATGGACAAAAGCTAACCTTTATGAGTAATGTTTGTATATTTTGACAAACCCCTAATGAACCTACATAAATTAGTTTCTCCAAGTTACTGAGTAGGATCATGATTTGTGGTCGAGTAGCCACAGAAAACTACTGTAGAAGGACTCACATTATTACAACTGGACACTCTAGAACAGAAGATAGTCAAGAGAGCTATTAGCAGCTGAAAGTTTAGGAGTTTTTCAATACTGTCAGCCTACCCAAACTTCCCAAGTTCACATTTCAGATAAAAATTGGTTCCTAGGTAGACCTTGTTGTGTAATTTGTCTTGCAAAACAACCAGGACAGGTGTGGGCATCAGGTGTCTCTAAAAGCATACCATCAAGAATCAAGCCTGTATAACGTGTTATTACATTTCCTTATGCTTATTTATCTTGCTCTACCAAGCACACTCTATGGAATTTACAGACAGATGGGGGCACCTCTCATTCCTAAATATTTTTTATTCTAATTTCACACTAGGTTCAAGAGGAAGGAAGCTGAATAATTGAGAGGGGTAGGTGAAGGCAAAGAGCATATAAGGAAACAGAAGGAGAAAGAAACAAGCTAACTAAATGAAACAAATTTGAAGATGCATCAACTCTGGAAATCAAGGATAGATTTCTGATTTTGGTAAGTCTGTGAGCAGGCTTTTACTCACCAAATGTATACTAATGTGCAGATGTCATCAAACACAAGTCTTTTGATGACAAATTAGTAGCTATGACATCTGGATATTATTTGGAAGTATTGTATGCATTCAACAAGAAAAGGTTTGACACAGGATATGAATCAGAAACAGTGATATTGAGAAACACTTTTACATCAATACATATAACATTAACAAATTGCTTTTCAGATTTAAACAATATTTAGGCAATAATAAAGTCCAAGTACACTATAAAGTGGGAAGGCATGCAAAGTCATGTTTGACTTCTAAATACACCATTTTACGCTAAATATGCACTGTAAAGTCACATTTTACACAGTGACTTTAAGCCTATGTGCCATACCCAGGCTCAGGTCTGTGTGTATAAACATGTAACTATGCAAGAAAAAAAAAGTCATGCTTGAAAGTAATGGAAATTAAATAAAACAAAAGAGATAAAATTATATTCCAAATTTCTTCACTCTGTTTGTTACTGCATTTGATAAAGTGTCTCTTCATTTATTTACCTGAAGCCCTAATAACATGGGTTTGAGACATTCAGTGCCTTAAATTTATTACAGTGCTATGCATGTACATGAAGAGAAGATGAATCGTAATTGCCATCCTTTTTTAACTATAAAAGGGAATGGAAAACTTAGATAATTACATTTTATTCCAAGCACTCTTGAAAGCTTACATCAACCATATGTCCAGTGTTGTTAGAAGGATGGAAAACGTCAAGAAACACATTGGTATTCAAACATAAAAATACAAATTCAGAAGTATACTTCCTCTAAAAAGGTGTTTATTAGATGTAGAAGAGAGAGCTCAGTGGATCATCCTTTACTACAGAACAATCTTTCTCCCTATCCAAACACTTCTAAAGAAATCTTCCAAGCAGTTTATCACATCCCCTTACTAGTTACACTCTATTCTGCCATTACGCAGATCTAACACAATGTTTTCCAGAAAGCTATAACTGTCAAAGGCTGCAGAGAAACACCCTTACTTTTGCTTCCTGTCTGACAACTTATATCTCAATTCAAAGTTTATGGCTCACAAAGTTTGTCAACCTTCTTTTATTCTTGACGTGTCACAAAGTATTTTGTCTTCATGCATGGATCACCCAGTGACCTGCTTGCGCTGTGGTAATTTATACCTATCATATAAGTAATAATAAATATGTGGAAAATAAGGGTTTCTGCTTTAAGTTCAGTAAGTCAGTTCTTAGGATCAATGTTACTCTACATGTTTGCTCTACTTCCTATTTCTTTTTATAAATAAAATAAACATTCACTTTGTTCAATGTAATTTACCCACATCTCCCCAAAATTATACGCCAGGACTTTTAAACATTAGATGCCACAAATATTCAGAGCATATTTTAGCTTTCTGTATGGTATTTTTGACTATGTAACAGCAGGATGTGATAGAAAGTGACTTACAACTCAGATATGATTCTTCTATTTGTATTTCTTCTTGGCTTTCTCTGAAAGAAACAGATCATTTATGTCTATTAACAAAGGGTGGATAATACAGTCAACCAGATTTGAGCTTTCAGGCTTTTTAGAACTGTTTAGTTTTACAGTTGGAATGCAGACAGCTGCTTTTGTTGATCTGTTGAGAAACCATAGGAGCTGAAAAAAAAATGAGACCCAGGGCTGAAAATAAGATCCAGCTTTGGTTATCGTTTTACTAAATTAATGTTGCTTGTGGCATTTCTGTCTCTTCTACACTTTATAGATTAAGGAAATCTTGTTTCTTATGGCAACCACAGCTGATGACTGTTGAATCATTATTCACACTTCAGTGGAATCCAATGGGAGTTTTAGTTTATTTTTAAATGGACTATAATTTACTTGATTTTATGCAGAACAACAGTTCAGACAGCATGGGGTAAATTTTCAAGGTGGTGAGTAGGAGGTATAGTGCAAGCACAAATCCTGTTATTTATTAATAGGATTTGTCTACATCCCTCTGTTTGTCGCCTTGAAAATTCATCACTGTGTTGCATTTACAGAGTAATCTTATTGGCAACACCATTGTCTCCAAATAGACCCGGTCATATATATGACCCCACTTATGGCACCATGATGTAAAGGCTTCTGAGCGAGACATGACCTCAGGATTAAAGTTCCAAGCAATTAACAGATTCCCTGATTCACTCTTTGATCGCCCTACTCTTACTGCTTTTTATCAGTGAATTTATCAGTATTAGTGGCAAAGAGGTGGCTAAAAAGTCCCCCTCTAGATGATAGTTTTCTACTATTATTACTCTAATCATATTCTTACTTGTTTGGGTATGTGTCAAACTATGTTAAAGGCTACAGTAATACAAATATTTTCCACAATAGAACGTCTAACCAAATGACAAAGAAAACACCCCAAAACACATATATCGAACTGTCATGTTTTAAGGCGTAAATCATGCAGTTTGCTCACTCACTCCCCCTTTCTTCTTCCCTCCCAACTCGGAGGGGTAGGGGAATGGGGAGAAGAATTGAAAGAATGTAACTCCCACAGGTCGAGACAAGAACAGTCCAGTAACCAAGGTACAACACAAATCACCGCTGCTGCCACAAACAGCAACAATGACCAGGGAAATACAAGGGAAGAGGACATAACTGCTCATCACAACCGAGCTGTGAACTGAATTCTTCTGGGTTCCTGCCCCCAATTTTACATCCTGGGCATTGACGTGTTATGGTGTGGGAAACCGCTTTGGACAGTTTGGGTCAGGTGTCCTGTCTCTGCTCTCTCCTGGCTTCTCCTCCCTGGCAGAGCATGAGACTCAGAAAGTCCTTGGTCAGACCAAACATTCTAAGCCTTAACTATAAACATAAGTGTGATCAGCATTGTTCCCAGGCCGAAAGTTAAAAACACAGCACTACACCAGCTACTAAGAAGGAGAAAAATTACTGCTATTGCTGAACCCATGACACAAATATACACAAACTGCACTTTTCTCCCACTTTCTGCATTTCCAAGGACCACGACACCTCAGTGAGTTCTTTCTGTGTCATATTCATCCCCATCAGCATTTCTTATATATGCTGAACTGGAAGGAAATATTTCTGACTTCCTGCTACTACGGACAAGACCACTTCCTTCAAAGGCAGACAGATGATGGTTTAGCTGCTTTCTTGCATTCCTACTTCCCTAAAAAAACAGTTAGGCACGACTTTCAAAGGAGGAGTAAAAGAGATTCAGAAAGCTGATATTCATTGTGGGCAGAGAAAATGGGGTTCAGAGAAGACAAATACAAAAAGAAAAAACAACTAAAAAGAACAAAGTAAAAAAAAAACCAAAAAACAAACAAACCAACTAACCCCACCCATAAAACAGATTATCATCTTTGGAATTTTCATGACTCAATGCTAACTCTTAAGCATCATCAGTGTTCTGGATAAGGTTAACTAGTACGCTACCATAAAACAAGTGTCTGAGAAATAAGATGGGATTAGGTTCCTGGAAACTCTGTTAGAGCAGCAGTGGAAATAGTGTTGCACAGAAGAATATACCATACCCTGAGAATCAAGACTCTACCCGTTTCCATCAAATAATAGAATCATAGAATAGTTAGGGTTGGAAAGGACCTTAAGATCATCTAATTCCAACCCCTCTGCCATACCCAGGGACACCTCCCACAAAACCATGCCCCCCAAGGCTAATCTTGGAAATATTTGCATAAAAAGTGTTTATATATCTACAAAGTAGAGCAGAGTCCTGGAGATCTACGTATGTTAATGTGAAGGACCTGACATCTTGGCTACAAATACCAATTACTTCTTTTCTTTTCTCTGTCAAAAATGGTTATTATTTTTCCTAAGACCACCACCATCCTTAAACCAAGATGACGGTTCTTAAAACTGGAGTTATCTGTGATGTGGTCTGTGAGTGGGAGCCATGCACTAACATTTATTTTTGGCTAGATCTGAATTCTTCAGATTCAGAGTAAAAGACCTTTCTTCTGTCTTTCCTAGCCTTTCATATAATTAAATATTATAGAACAAGAGCAAGTCTTTTTCTCCTCAAAAGTCATAGAAAAGAGTTAATTTGCATTAAACTAAGTTTCACAGATCTATGTTTTCTGATGTTTTTCTCCTGACAAGTAGGACATTGGGAATTTTTGTAATTATAAATATATATATATATATCTTTTCAATGTTTACTTCTGATTCTGTTCTCATCACACTTTTGAAAATGGGAAATCATATCAGACCTTGGTGTCTTACTGCCAAAAAATAAAAAAGATCAGGTTTAAATCAAGCTAATGACTCATTCTTCTCATTTCATGCATTTTCTTCCATTACTCTTGGTCCGTTGGTTCATCCGTTTTTAAAAGGTTTAATTTCCTGTTGGATCATTGACTGAATTTGTAACAGGTTCTCTTTCCATTGTGAGCTTATGAAGCAAATAGCATTATGTTTTCAAGCACAGATGAGTGTGTTCATTAAAGGCAACAGTTTTTTTGTTGAAAATTTGCAAGTAAATAATTTTCACATATAACTAAAATAATTATTACTTTGCATGTTGAAGTCATATCACAGTTTTTCTTAACACGTCTCCTTCCTCCTGATACATATTGACCCTGTGGTATCACAGTATTTCCAATGGAGTATGTAATACAGAAAGTAAGGCTAATTTAATATGTAAAGCCCGGAAATGTTTCTTATAATGTATCCTGCCACATACTACTTTTTAGTGATTAATTTAAGACTGCTACCAGAGTGTGAACCAGGCCTTCAAGGGAAATTGGTGTGAATTTCTCTCAATTCTATAGTGTCACAGACCTTCCCTCTATTTCATCTCTAGCTGAATAATGTATTACAGAGACAATGTTATAGCTAAGCTTTTTCGGTTTAAAACGCAGTCTGAAAACTTTCAATATTCTGGGGTGCATGGTCTGATTTTCAAAGCCACTGAGTCAGAAGAGATTATGAGACATTCTTTGTAATGTCTGTTGATAGCAGAGTATCAAGTATCTCAGAAAGGAACGTAGCAACTGAAGAAAAGGTAATGAAGAATTGCTCTAGTCCACAGATGTAATCTGAACCATGATTCTTACTTAAGGAAAATAAGGCCAGAGCTTCTGCTAAGGATGCGTGAAGACTTGCATTTTTAAAGCAAGTCTAAGCCTGCAATGGACTGCCATTTCCCTGCATGGACTGATACAAGCTAAGAAGACTTCACATAAAGTATCTACATGACATCTTGCAAAGTTTGTTGTGGAGCATATTCTACCTGTTTTATAGTGACTTACTTGAGACAGCAAATTGGTAATGATATAAAGGACTCTTTGCTAAGAGCACAAGCAAATGATGGGACATCCTTTGCTAAAAGGAGACAAGGGCTTCTAGTAGAAAAAGGACATTTTCATGGCACTTTTTCCAGGTGTTGAAATTTGAAGAGAGGGCAATCATGAGAAGGTGAGGTAGGCACTACACAGTTTTAAATGTGTATTACTGGTTCACTACTTTTGGAAGACAGTGGGAGCTACTTTCACAAGATCATTAAGATAAAGCTCACAAGATAAGAATCACACATTATACCCCAAGAAAGAGGTATATAAAAATATATAAACTAGGTTAACACAATACCAGTATTTGTGGGGTTTATACACATTAAAATGTCTAGATTTTTTTAGGCAGCTCACAAACTATTCTTGGCCAATGTAACTCTGGAATGAAGGAAATCCAGATGACGTGATCTGCAATGTTCCAGATCATTGTTTAATGCAAGAATATATACACATAAAGACTTATAAGATATCTCTTTCTTCAACAATAATCAGAAATATGATTTTGGTAATAACAGTGCTCACCACAGAATTGCAGCACGTGTCAGACACTGGCTTTTGGCTTTGAGAAGAATTAGGTAAATGACATGTGGATGCTTAATAACATCTCACAGAAGTCACCTTCACAGTCACATTCAGCAGATTAACACTTTCACAAGAAGCTGTTCCCAGTGGCATCACCTCCTCCTGATGACTGAGGAAGAAATTCAATCTGTGACAAGGAGGAGGAAAATGAAGAATAGAAAAGTTTGTATCACAGAGCTTTTAACATCACAGTCAATTGGACTTTATCTGTCAGTGGCAGGGAAAAGATGCAACCCCTGCAGAAGTGTAAGCTTTACACAAGGAGCACACAAACAAGTTTTTCCACCATTTGGATCTTTGGGTGACCTCTTTGAAACCTACAGATTTGAAGCCCATGAGCTCAAGCCTTCTGCAAGAGCTCAGATATGATTATTTCACACAGCTCAGAAGGATGAAGCAGCCAAGGCTGCTGAACATTCAGAATCTTTATCTGGCAGAAAACTAGCCAACTAAAAGCCACTACTGCTGACATTAACAGGTTGACCTGAGAGCCACCTGCAGACCCCATGGATTCCATAACCAACACTCTAACAGGAATGTGCGCACTGACAACTGTCCTTATTTTAAGGCCAAACTGAATCATAAAAAATGACAATATTTATTTGTAATTCACATACTAAAAGTAAGAGGAAGACGTAGGTTTTACTATGGGATTACTTTATCATAGTGGGATTTAAAATGAAGAAGACAGCCAAGATTACAGGCAGGCTGTATTTCTTTCCTCAGTGGCTAAAATCACAAGCATCAGAACTGCAAGCACTAAAGAAAATTCATATTTATGCATGCATTTGCATAATATTTTCCATACTCCTTTTCCTGATAGGATAAGCGCTCTTGAAATCTGAATTATTTTCCAAGGCAATTGGGAAAAGAAAGGAAATTCATTACAATGACTCTTACAAATACTTTTTTAATTTAACATTGGATCAAATATCCATTCATTTAGCTGAACAGTGACTGCAAAATGGTGATAAAGACATTTGTTTAAAGACCAATATCCCTACAGTGCAAGAATCTTGACTCCATGCTATTTTTTTAATGACTTTAAATAAAACACTGAGCAACTGCAGAGAAAAGATCCTTTCAGCGAAAGTAGGGTAAAAGGTAAAACAAATTCTGAAAACATACTTTTAACATATAACTGTATCTTTTACACTAGGGATAAAAAAAATGACAGTTACTCCCTGTATTAATCACAAATCCGTAAAGCAACTCAGAATTATGTGCGCTAAAGGCAAAAATCATATGAGTGTGACTGAAGTATATGAAAAATGAAAGTGTAGAGACTAATAATTTTTTAAAAGCTGCCAATATTTTAAGGATTTTGATAATTTAACATACTAATGCCAAAGTCCAGCTACAAATATATTATTTTAATGTAAAATCCCTTCTGCTCTAGAATTATAAATTATCTGCTTTCTCTCATAAGTAATGTTTGGTTTTCAAAAAGCTGGAATCAGCATTTGCATGGGGTCTTCCTTCTTGCTTCTAAAGTATTAGCTTAAAATCTGAGTATTTTTAAAAACGCATTTGCCACCAAGAGTTTCTTTTATCATGTTACGAACACAAAAGCTAAATGAAGAATTGCTTTGATTGCTCTTTTGCACCCTATGTCAGACTTCTTTTAGGGTTTGTTTTGATTTGACTTACATCCATCATAATTTCCTTGAAATTCCAATTTAATATATGTAGCTATAATGAGCATCTTGACAAAGATCTGGGGAGTTACCCAACTTCTGTCAGCAAATATATGGTAAATTTACTGCTTTTTAAGGACATATTACGACTTGCTCTGCTGTCACTATGCACTCTATGTTAAATTTTGTTGTTATATGCAATTAACATCAGCCTCTCTCCTTATATGAAGCTGTAAAGCATGATCTGTGTGATGTTCAAAAAGTTAGTTAACATTTGCAATATACATGCACTGCAACTAGAGTAACAAACATTCACCTGTTATGATCCAGAGTGGGTTGCCAGTGGAGTATGAGCTCAGTCAAGGAGAGCCAGGACCACCTATTCCCTCCTTCCATCAGCTGCCACATGCTCGAGACCTGAGAAGCGCAAGAATCACCATCAAACACCAATAGTGTTTCAGTCCCTCTTTTCTGTCAATTCTGCATTTCCTCCACTCCCTCAGGCTGACCTCCTGCCTACCCTGTGTTCAGCCGCACAAAGGGAAGCTTTTCCCCCACACCAAAGTCTACCTGACCGTGCAGGATTCCTCAGGCCTGGAATGAGGGTCTCCACAGGTCTCTCCTGGCTCCTAATCACCAGAGAAAACCACATACACCTACAGCACCTAGACACTACACAGTGATAAGCTGTATTTTAAATATTGCAGACATTAATATTGTTCCAACTGTTGGTGGTGGCTCTCTTTAGAGGATACCCTCATCACAATCCTGGGCTCCATCCTTGTGTTGTGCCCAGGTTAAAACCACCCACCTTCTAAGTACTTTTTCATTTTGTTGTGGTGTCCCTAAAACCAGGACATTTTTCTTGGCTGAATGTGAAGCTACCATTCATTCATCTCATCCTTTTTTTCAGGTGGCATTGCTCTTCAGGGTTTCATTCTCCACACTGATAGTTATAGTTGGGAAACACAGGTTCCCACAGCTGGTGAAATTCACTTTTCTGTAGGAGCTGTATAAGCTTTATGCAACAAGTCCCACTACACTTACATTCTGAGGACTTTAAATGGATTGAAGACAAGGGATTTTTCTTGCCCTTCTTTACACATGCTTGAATTTAACCTTAGGTAGATACTTAATCTTTCTTATCCTTATTTTCAGAACTCTGAGAGTTCCTAACTAGGAGTTCTGTAGACAGAACAGATGGTGCTGTCTTTCCCTTCAAGGACAAAAAAAAAATTGCAGTTGAATCTGAGCTCTTTCAGTTAAATGAAATGTGTGGGGCCTCCCTTTACAATAGCGCACCAGAGCTGCTCACTGACTAGCTGTCGGATATGCGCTTGGTTTTGAATTCTGATGATAATGAAGAATTATAGTGCTTACTCTTGCAGCTCACTGGAAGTAAAAAAAAAAACCTCAGAGCATATTAGAGAAAAAACATTATTTCATCTTAAGTACAAAGCAGGGGAAGACAGGTGCAAAAAAGATTTTGGAAAGGGAAGGAAAGGTATGAAATTCTTCATTTGCAGACAAGTTAAAACAGGTGTGCAAAAAACACACTTTAAAAATAAAAGGAAACATATACTAAAAGTGGATTAAAAAAAATATAACTCAGTGGATTTACCTGCATGTATAAATGGGTGCTTATGAGGCTAAACTGAGATTAATATGGGAATCAGGGCTAGTGTATTATTGGGCTGCTGCAGTGAACTTATGTGATAGTTGCCTTTTTGGTTTCCAGAACACAAAGACCAGTTCTGTTAAGAGTAGATATTTTTCTAAAGTTCCATACGGTTTTGGCACAAAAGTTTGCTTTTAAACCCAGCTAGTTTTCATAAACTTGGCCCCAACACCGTTATATGGAACAAGGATTACAGAATTGGTAATGCTCCATTATCCAGCATTCATGTTAGTGGATATTTAGAGCAGTGGATATCTTAATAGATAACTCAGTCTGAGTTCATATATATTTTTAGGCGATATTAAACCCTTGATGATTCACTGTAAGCACTTGTCTCATTGATTTGTCCTTACTATGCCCCAGTGATAAGCAATGATAAGCATAAGGGGAAAAAATACAGAGCTGTACATTTATGTAAAGAGAGGAAAAACATTTATTTCAAGGTCTTAAAATACATGACCTTTTTTGTTTGAAAAATAAAATACTGTAAATATAAATAAGTATTCAGTATATTAAAGGGATTTTTTCAGATATAAGATTGTGCAAAAAGTTTTGTAATTACCCAGCTGCAAAAATTACTGACAAGTTACATAAAGAAGATCTTTTGGAATTGATAAGATTTTAATGAGAAATCAGATTTAAACACACTAGGCCATTATGTGCCTCAATTTGAAGTATTTAAAGTGCATTTTGAGCTTTGCAAAACCAGTAGAAATTGTAGGAATGGCCAGGAAAAGTTGAATCTAAGCCTAGCTTCTGAATATTTTGATGATTCATTCATTCATCTCATCCTCAAAAAGCACTACTTGAACAGTTTTCTGTTCTGTTACTGAATCACAAAACACTAATAATAGCATAGAAGCAAAGCTCTACAAGCTTAATCTAAATTTTAAATAAATCATAGCTCTCTATAGGCTTTTAACTAACAGAGAATTAAAAGAAATTTGAAAACATTTGCCAGATTTTCCAGGTGAAGCTCAAAAACTTCATGGGATTTCTCATGAATAGTAAATTATGTTTCTAATGAAGTAATTCAAATTTTTGCTGCTCGTGTCAGTGAGTGCAAGATACAACTCCCGTGCTGGAAAAGTTAACCAATGAAGAAGAATGCTCTAACAAATGCAAGTTAAAAATCCATAGAATGAATTCAGTATGTTCCAGTTTGTTTCAGTTATAACTATTTCACCACATCTGACCTGTGGCATTAGTGAAGGAGGCTCAGTTTCATTCCAACAATTAAGAAAAGAAGATAACATAGGGTGTAATTCTTTTTGTAAATGTGTTTCAGTACATATCTACTCAAAGGCTTGGAAAGCTTTCAAGTAGCACAAAGTATATTAATGCTGTCTGATATGTTTCTTAAATTTGAAAGGAAGAATAACATCTGCTTTCATAAGGTAAGAGCAAGTGGTTTGTTTTTTTTTTTTACTTTGAGTCTTGTTGAAATCATAGGAAAAGGGGAAGCACTTTCAGAAGTATGCGTCGTCTTGAAGTTTGCTTAGTTTTCCTTCTTGTTAGGAGAGCCTATTGAATCACATTGTCAGCAGCGTCTGAGCCGGGCACTGAGAGATGAGAGACAAATTTAGAAAAGGAAAAAATCCTGCTCTAATCCTTGCAAATTGTTAATGGTAGAATGAAAAGTATGTAGCACAGTTCAAATGAAAGCCTAGAAGAATGAACATGAGTACTGAGCATGATAAATCAAAGTCTTTATTCAGAAGACAAGATCGAGAATATCTTTCAGGCCAAAACTTTCATCACATTTTATCTAAAGGATTTTTGTAAGACTAAATCCTGATGCACTACTTTATGAACACCACCTGATCAAATCAGTTTACATTACAATCTTTTAAAATTTTGTTTCCTATATTATCATAAACTATTCAGTATGATCCATATTATGTACTCTAAATTAGAGAATATTCTGTTCCTTTCAGAAACTCAGAAACTGGGCTAGAGTTTCCCAGGTGAGTGATATTTCTTTTTTTCATATAATATCAGCCAAAATCTCTGCAGAAGCCAAACATGACAGAGCTACTGATGGTTTTCTTTTTCATAATTCCTGAGTCCTGCATAACGTCCCCAAAATTAATTTTTGCCAGGGACCAATAACTCTTGAAAAGGAAGCCAGGTGAGCAAAAGTGGATGCAGGAATCTAAGAAGTTTGTGAGAAAAAAACCCATCTATTGTCAGTCGGTTTACATTCTCTCTATAGAAGTACCAGTATCAGTTTGAAAATTAGAAAGTAGTTGTAATATTTTAATGGCTTAGATGCAAGAAGAATTTTTTTTTTTTTCAGAATAACATTTATGCCAGACTTAAAATAATCAGTGAAGAAGACTGTCAGAGACTTTGGGCCTATACGTTTTCACCCTCTGCTAAGGACCGTGTCCAATTCCTGTGAAGTCAGCATCTGCCAAACTACACAAGAAACTCCAGAGCTATAAATAATCCCACAGAGATTCTTGACATGCGTACAGTTCCTTATAGTTGTGCAGTACCCATGACAGGGGGACTGTGGTTTTGATTAAGGCTGCTGATGCTGCTGTAATACAAAACTGAAATACAACTGTATGCACTTTTTGTGCATGTATTCACAAATGGCAGATTATCACGTAGAACTTTCCAAGTCATTAGAGCTCCATGAAGTTCTCAAAAATTTACAGTACTAAGTCAGTTTCCTGAACCTTGGTAACCGACCTTCTTTCCTCCAGCTCCGATTTTGATTTTGGCTCTTTTTGGGGGGCTGGAGGGGGTTTTGTTTGTTTGTAGTGCAAAATTTTGATTCTGAAATTTAATTTTAAAATATGAGTTATCTCCAAATATTTTTTTAATTGAAAACTGTATTCCTGGATTAAATATCCTAACCATACTGAAAAAAACCCCAACCTTCGGTTCTGCATCAGATTTATATTTGCATTCAATCTACCTCTTTTCTTGGGGTATGAGCCGTTCAGCTGTTCACCAATAGATTCTCCAGCATTACTTTAGCCCTTGGATGTTTGAGAGTACTAGCTGAGTTTCCCCTTTCAGCCTCCTCCCTAAAGGACACAGAAATACTTCAGATCCCAAATGATAAGAATCCCTTGATGTCCAAGGAGGCCTTACAGTGTCTACAGTGTGTCTTCTTCCTCCATGACTTTTCCTTATAGGTGGGGAGCTTGCCTGGAGGACAGGGCTGCAATGGCACCTTCATCTGAATTTCATAGCCAGAAATGGCAGGAAAGAACAGAGCTATGCAAGGCACGAGGTCCCTAAGAGCTTATTGATTCTACCTCTTTCTAATAGCTTCCTGAGTTTGAGTGTCTTCCATACCACCCAACACTGATCTGTGCCGGTTTTCACCTTCCCTCTGTGCTAAATTTGAGGACAGCAGATGGGCTATGTTTATTTTAGGGATAACCTCATCTGCTGTTTATACTGGGGGAAGAAAAAAAGTGCTCACTGATGGCTTCCTCCTGACACCTCCAGCTGAGGCTGACATTTGTTTTCTAGCTGTTATTGGTTTCTAATTATGCCTGGATATTCAGAGGATCAGCTAATTTGCTCCATAATTTTTGGAGGTAATTTTAATTCCCTTTCCTCCCTTTTAAACTCTATGCTAATTTCGTGAAATTATTAAATATGCAAATATGGTGGGACTAAACAGTTTGTGACTCCCTAGTGATTCAGCTCAGATGCCTCTGTGGAACTGCCCCCCCCTCATCACAAATACAGACTACCAAGCATGCAGGGAGATAGGTGGCATGGCTAGGAAACACAAGGAGCTTTTGCTTCCTTTGTGTTGTCTCATTCACTGCAATGAATATCAGCATGGGTTCATTCTTGCTGGTGGGCAAAGGCAGAGTAGTGTGGAGCCTTGAGCAGAAGGTAAACATTGTAAACTGGAACATGTGGAGAAATGGAGTCTCTTTGGAACTAATGAGATCGTGTGAAACACCGATGTTGTCTGCGTGGAAGGAATAGGGCCACAATGCTCCAAATTGTTTTATATTCCTTTGTATTCTATTCCAAGTGCTTAGCTTAGAGTGGAAGTCTTATCATTAAAAAACAAAATTCATTGGTGTTATCAGGTATGATTTCAAAAGAGCAGAGGAAAAGTGATTTTGCAGTGCTTTCTGAAAGCACCTCCAAAGCTGTTTCCAGAATATTTGAAATAAACACGTTCAGAAGTATCCCACAGGGGTATCACTGCATTGAAACATTCCAGTTACAGATTTTCAGTTGTTATTGCATGCACCAGCAAGAATTCAGGAACATTTCAAGTTCTTTGTAACATTTAATCTTATATATATTCCTAGGTTGTAAAGCTGTTCCATTTTTAACATTCAGGCATGTCTGAAATAATTGAGGCTGTTGAACAAAGTGGAGTTAAGACCTATGAACATTAACTAAGGCACTATTATCTGCTTTGAAACTTTCCTTATAGCGATGTAAAGTATATACACATATTCAAGTAAGTCATAGAAATCACTTGATTTACTTCACAGTTTCAGAACATGTGTATTACATTCATTCATCTCTCTCTCCCTAACTTGTTTAAAGGGTGGCATTATCTTTCATTGTTTGCAACAAAAGACAGTCTTCTCCTGACCACCCTCATCATAATAAGAGCCTGCAGTGAAAAATAAGCTAAAATATATCATTTACTGTTAAGAAAAAGAAGAAAACTTTCTGACATTCATAGAATTTATACCAAATTACTGCAACTGAGACTCTGAATCCATCACCCCAATTATTTACTCTTTTTCCTCCACCCCTTCTCTAACAATCTAGCCTCATTAGATAGGCTGGCTTTATATGGAGATTTTCACTTTTCATTCACATTTGTTATAATATCATTTGTATTTGGATCAGAAATATTGGTTTTAAGAAATATGGAATGCCATATCAGAACACTAAAAAGAAATAAAATAAAAGCCAACCTGGTTCCAGCTGAGCTTCCTAACTCCCTTTTTTCCAATCTGAATGCTATTCTGACTCTAGCTCACAGGAGTTCAATATCAAACAGTATTTCTCTGGAGGCAAATCCCTTCTGCCTGGCCTTGTGGTGAGCATGTTCCAGACTGCTAAGATAACTGTTAGGTTTGCACTACACAAATATTTGCATTTTAATCCTCTTCTCATCTCTGCAGTCATAGAGCTTCAAAAGCACCAGGAGCTTCCGCAGGAACATATCAACAGTCCCAAATTCAAAAACGACCAGTTAAAATGAAGCTGAGTTGTCCGTGAGTGAAAATGTCTAAGAAGAAAGAAATGTCAGAGATTTAACAGAGATAATTTGGATAATTATTTGAGCAAAATACAAAACTGGAGTAGAACCTTCCCACTTGGGTTATACCTGTGAGAAGTTACCCGTACTCTCACAAAACCCATGAGATCTTTATCTAAACCTCAAAAACCTATGGATATACTAGGGAAATTACTAGTAAATATGCATAACACAACCTCTTCCTCACCATAGGCAGCAGAAATCTCTTAAGATTCACCAGCTTAGGTTTGTAGAAATTCAGCAGTTTAGATCTGTGGTGGCTAGCAGCCCTCTGAAACCCCAGGTGGTCTACACAAAAGCAGTGGCTACAGGCTGTTCTAAGACTTTACAGCTTGCACTGAAAAAGCAAAGTACAAGAGTTGCAGAAGTCTGACAGCTTTGTTGAGACTTAGAAGAAATAAGCATTGAAGGTTTTGAAATGCAAATATTTTTGTGGAGCTGTGGCAATAAAGTTTGTTTCTCCCCCATCCTAAGCTCTGTCATTTGATTTTAGCAAATTCCTGTGAGAATGCCTGAATTTAACTTACAGTATCCCTCCCATAGATGGTAATTATTTGTAAAGCAAGCAGGATATGATAACAATATAGGACGTGACTGTTTCTACCTCCCCTCAAGAAAGCAGAAATCCTACATTTTTTTTTTCTTTTTTCTTATTCCTATTTACCAAATGATGAAGACAGACACAGCAATGACAAGTAGCTTGCCCCAGATCAAGTCCCTACAGCCTGAAGTGATTTGAAATATTGGGTTTTTTGGTGAAGTCGAGTATGCTTTAGAGAGAATTTGCTGAATTGTAATTAAAACCAAACAAAACCCCTATGCCTAAAACCAGCCAGTTGTTTAATTGTGAGTAGCTATCTCTTGTTGGCTCAGTAGGGTCCCTGAAGAGTTCGAACCTGTCACTTTAAAGTATACCTAGCTCCCATAAGAAAGAATAATTTTTTTCCTCCTCCACAGGGACAGCTCAGGAGAGTCTCAGTATCACAGCAATGATAGGTGATACCAGAGCACTCAAAAGTCAGATTTCATTTCAAGTCGAAAACTTCCCTCTCTGGCAATGCTGGACAGCAGGTGTGATTGAAGTAATAGTATAATTAAAAAGATCTAGATGTGAGCATAAAAACTGATACTTTTTCAGACTGGTTTGACTCACTTGTGTACAGCTTGCTGCAGATTCTCTATTGCTGCTTTCATGATAGAGTCACTTTGTTTTCTTCAGGTGTCTTTTATTTTTTAAGGGTTTTTTTCACCATGAAAGAGAAAATTTTATTGTCATTGACAACACTGGAGATATTCAGCAGGTAACAGAACTCTGTCCTGTGTCTCTATGACATGTGGAGAATGAGTGTCGGTCTTTGAAACCAGAGGAGTGAATTCAGACCCGACTGACTTCAGAAACGGTTTCCACTTTCCTTTAAGCGCTATAGGAATAATACATGACCTGTTGTGCAGGGCTTCAGTACTTGAAACACAGGCAGAAAAATGGGTTAAGCTCCTGGATTAAATTTATTGAGAAATATTTTCAAATTATATATTTTTAGCTATTAAATGGACCATTGATTATGAAAAGTTTTAAAGTTATAGACTACTTCATGAAATTTCTACCATAGAGATAACAGTAGCTTACAACCATAATCTGATTTCTAAGAAGTGTGTCTGAAAAGGCATAAATCTCCTTCTGAGATTCAATACCAAGACCATGAAAGGAATTCACTGTAGAATATTTTTATTTCATTCTTCTTGACATTTTGCAAGCGTAGTAATTTTGAATTTTGCCTTAATACGTTGTTTTATGCCTAGCAGAGTGGCTGTTTGTGCCTAGATAGTGTATTTTGCTCAAGTAATGGCAGTAGATATTTTTATGTAGGGACTTTTTGCTGATAAACAGTACATTAGATAGTTTTCTTGTGAGATCCCCCTTCCTGCCCCTTTGAGAATCTTGATATTAATCTTATGGTTTAAGGCTAGTTATATCTTTGCCTACCAGCTCCTTGACTTTAAGTGAATTGTTGTAGATGTCACGCCTTGTGGCCAGACTACTCCGCATCTACCCCAACACACTGATAATCTCTGCATGTAGTGCCTTTATAGGTAGGTCTGACAGAAATCAATAACTGATGTATTTCTCTTTTGAGTCTGTGACCACTGGGAAATATAATAGCTAAAATATTACCTTTAAAACCAGTATGATTTGTTTCTACAAGAGGAATAAAGCATTTATATGACAATTATTTTAAAACTAAAGAACGTTGACCTACATTGCTGTCTCAGTTTACACCCTTCCATTCTGCAACGGCTGCCTAAGCAGGGCAAATATTCTGAGATACTCCAACATGCAGAAGCTGTTCAATTGTCATTTCATTTAGAAATATTAAAAACAAGCAGGCATAAGTTTAAAGATATTTCTGTAGTGCCCTACCTTGAATGATGCATTTTTCTTTTTCATTGCTGTTACAGTTTGTGACTGAGAAACCACCCAGTATGCTCATACAGGAAGCATTCACATTGTCAGATCACTGTACACCACTATAAATTGCCGTTTATATTGATAAAGAGACTGCATTCTGTCACATGCAGCTTAACTGAAGAAAATGAAACTCATTCCAGAGTACGATATGACATTAAGGAAGATTCAAGCCACTGATAACCACATGTAAAAGCCATAGCGTCTCCAGCAGGCTTCTTGAAAGATCAGAATTGAATTTCTTTTTGAGCTTAAAGACTATTTAGAAAGAAACAATAGAGATTATCTTGTTTTCTATACTGAGAAAAGGGGGGTACAAAATTACAAAATGGAATATGTACATCTTTAGAATCAGTTTTAAGTAATGTTAAGTTTGATGACTTTGTAAGAGTACTAATGGAAAATTACTGCGATGCATGATATACAGAGAAAAAAGTATAAAGTACAGCTAGAGAACATACTGAGAATTCTTGTACAAGGTAAACTGCTGTAGTTGACATAGTTTAGGCCTTTATGACCTTAGTACAAAATGAGTGCAAGAAAAACAGGCTAGAAGAACAGGACATAAGGATAAGGAGCATCTGGAATGGCAGGGTGCCAGGATGGGCTGCAGTTAAACTAACTGATAAGTAGGAGAATGGGATGATTGTTATGTCTATGGTGTTAACGAACCAATTAAGCTGGTATAAACACCTACTGCACATGCTTCGAGGGCTGCCAGAAGTAAGTGATGAAGACTTTTGGAAGAAGGACCCTCAGAGACCACCACCACATTTTTGTATGCATGCAGGGAACTTTCTGGAAAATGATGGAAACCATATGTAGCCTCATGAATATGTATACGTGCCCAGCAGCTATATAAGGACGACTTGCATAACCATACGTTGACACACGTTAGGAGGAGCTATCCCCCGTGTCTCCCAACACTGCAATAAAGAATACTTGCTTGTCAACTTAAAACTTCATTGGCAAGTTTGTTCCTGGAGTTTTCTCCAAATCAATACGAAGTTGTAATGATATTTTGCAAATTTATAAGTTAAAAGCCTTTACTGGAAATAGAAAAACCTTATTTTTCCCATTTCAAGTCAGAAAAGGAAAGGACAGAAGCAAGCAGCAATTGTAAGAGCATAAGAGACCCAGTGCTGCACAAAATCAAACAAAAAATTGGTGAGGGAGACCAATAACATTGTAGACATATCTGTACACCTAATATGAACACAGAATTATCTTTCCTATAGTTCTGATTTCCCTTCCGCACCCCCAGACAAAAGTAGTTCTGTTCAGAAAGTTATTTTTTTGTGATAATTATGTTACTTGCAAAGAAAGATCGTTAGAATGGTATCACCATTTCTGACTGACAGACACCAAACACTAAGTAGAAATACTTCACATTGTTTCAGTGTCTTTGATTCTTCCTGCTAATGCATAAAGGCTATTTGCTGTTAAATATTTATGTAACCAGAGTATTATTACAAGCTATATAAATGATGATATATGTAGAATAACAAGGAAAGCATATATATATCTGTAGTTACATTCTCCGGTATGTTATTCTCTAGCACATCAAATTTGGTGCGCAAAATGCAGCCAAAATATTTTCATCCAGCCAGAAGCAGAAACTGGAAGCCATATTCAAACATAAATTCTACTGGACTTAATTCCAGAACTCATCTCTCCAATAGCCAGTGCAAGAAGAAACTTCCTCACAGTTCTAGTTTGACTATTTAAACCACACAAGCTCCCTTTCCTAGTGTTGGTGGGGAATCGTATCCCTGAGTTTGCATGTTTAACTGGGATGAAGAGAGAATGGCAGTGCTGCAGTGACATTCTGTCCCACCTTCAGAAAAGCTCATTGCCAAGCAACTTACAGCCAAAGCAAAAAGCAGGCTGGGAAGCTGATATATTTTTTTGCTTCATTGTTTGCTTTCAGCAAACTCATTTTATTCAAGAATCTGGGCATCATTGTAAACTTTTTGCAATCACTGCTCTGAATGGGAACACACTGTTTACAACACTACAGTACAAAACACCAGACAAACCTGGAAGCATACAGCAGGACTGAGGAACAAAGAGAATTACCTTCCATTCTCACATTCAAAAGCATTACAAAGAAAAACCCAGCAATGAAAAACAAACTTGGAAGCTTGTTTCAGAGCTGATGAGCAAGTAGTACATAATCTTCCCATACAGAAGGTCTATAGAACCTTGCCAGTCTTTCAGGATGGCAAACAGATGGCAAAAAGAATGCAGTGACAGCTTGAGAAGAATGTTCAGCTATCTATAGATAGAGTTCTGGAGTTAACATTAACTCAAAGGTTGATCGAAAGACAAGCAACAGTGATCTCTTTCACAGTCTCTGAAAAACAACATCAGAAAAGCAAAATGCACACATATGTGTATGAGATAAAACAGGCAGTGTTACTTCTTACCTACCAAGGGCAGATCTAATTATATTCTGCAGAAGATACAAGAAAAATGTGATGCAAAAAAAAAACCTCAGACTTTGCCTGGGAACTTTATTATTTGCTCTTTTATTTCACTTAAGCTGTTGTAAATTGGACCAAAGGAAGGTAATTACTTTTGCCTTATCCAGTGTATTTCTCCATTACTAATAGTTTTGACAGATGATACTGTTGAACTCAAAGATAGAAAGGAAAGCAAATATTGTAGTAAATACTGTATTAAGTACAATAAAGTATCATTTTCAGGATTTCTAACCATTCTTACAAAATAAAGGAATTTAGATTCCTTTATTGTAAAGCCTTTGGAAAAAACCCTATTACTTCTGTTTCTTTTCCACCCTGCAAAAAGTCACTGCATATCTATATGCATGGAGATGAATTGCTGCAAATTCAGGGCTTAGTGTCGTTCCCCTCCTTCCCCCCACCCCTCCAGACAATGAAGAACTTTACAACAGAGTTCCTCAGGAGTAGGATTTTGCCTGACTCAGAAAAGTAAGGGTTACTGTTTCAATGTGGATCCTTTAGTATTCATGTAGAAAAGGGATTTTTAAGCATGAGTTGACCATATTACAAAGCCTGCATTTTAGCAGGATATAAGCTAAGTCATAGTAAGTTGAATATGCTTAATCTCAGCAAAAGAGCAGTCTAGAGCCTGTTTAAGTCTCATATAGGAAGCCTGGTACCAGAGTGATAAAGACTAGAAAAATTATAGACCTTGAAAATCAACCACGCTAAGAGACTAAACTTTCTTAGTTTTGATGGGTGGCAGAAGAGCCCCACTATTATGACATTATCTTCTCAGCAGGCAATGGTGTTGCCTCTTGTGTTACTGCTAGCGTAGGGAGAAATTTGCTACAATCCACCCAGTGTTCCCTCGAAGTCACATTGACAAAGATAACCATGTTTTCCATGGGCAATTGCAGCTTGAATGTATTTTGTTTATTTTGAGAGTAAAGATAAGAGAGCCACTAAGAGTTCAGAAAGTGTGCATTTTCCTCTGTGCACACAACAGGGAAGAAAGATGAAAGTGAGACAGAAAAGCAGCAAGGATTGAGTCTTGAATACAAGATGGACCAGAGGACACTGCTTTTAGCCATTTCATATGGGGGAGAAGGCAAAAGATGCAACAAATACCTTTTTCTAGGCAGGTAGGTAGAAGTTGACAGTGAGACATAACTCAGAAATATAATTACAGTAATGAAGATACAATCAGAAGAGAGAGAAAAGATTTAGATGCTTTTCACTGCAGCTCTAAGCCACATGTTTAATGCAGCTTTCAGTGCTGAGCAGAAGCTGCTGCAAAAGGCAATGAGGAATCTGTACCAAAAAATCTGCAGAACTCTGTTTATTACCATACAGAGCTCCAATATACATCTCGCAACAAAAGTGAATTCACAGGCAAATGGAGTTACCTTGGTGCCAGCTCAACTCTGGGCTGTTGTGCTTGCAGTATAAACATAGTGGAAACCTGCATGGAAATATTGACCTAAACCAATCAGAATCCACCCAAAAGGCAGGCCGGGCTGCCTGTGGCCTTGATACCAGTTCTAATGCCATTTGTTACTAATATTTAAATACAAACAAAAAGGAAGCAATACTGGGTTTGAACACCTCAGTTAAGGTGCTGGACACACCTCTCCATACACAAATGTACAGTACTCCAGGAGCATTTGCCTATGGTTTCTCTTTACATAAAACAGACTGATGAAAGCTGTTATGAGATTGTTTGCCCCAGCCAACATTTCCTGCTGCATACGCTTTGTTAATTTTCTTGACCCCTAACTACCTAGGGAAAATGCTCCTCATATAACTTCATTGCTTTCTACCTTCAACTCAAGTTTTAGCATAACTCTTGGAGCTAGAAAACCAATAAGGAGCCTACATTCATGTCAAGGAGGTGCAAGTAGACTGTGAGGTTATGGGACGTCAGAGATGCTCCTATGTCTGCATGCCACTCTTAAGGATATAGCCATCTTATTATCCATGATGCAAAATAACTATATTATCTCACCTCTGAATTTACTCATACCTACAAGTTGCCTAGCACATAGTCTTGGACATTACTATTTCCAAACACCTCCCTGATGAGCTGAGCAAGTGCAAGAACCTTGGACTAACAGAGAAGATGTGCAGAAATTCAGGAATGCGTAACAGGATAATTAATCACCTGGAATGACTGATAGTAATATAATTTCCTATGAAAACTATTTTCTTTAAAAAAATATCTATTGAAGATGTTACCTGTTACTTAAATGAAAACTCATCACAGCAACAGAAGGTTCTTTGTCAGAGAGTACAAGAAAACCTCCCTCTTCCTGCAAACAAGCTTTGCGATAAGAAAATAATACTTTAAATATAGTCCATTCAAGGCAACAGCTTTACAGTGTTCATGGGTCCCTTATTAAATTTTCCTTAGTTCAATTCTTTAGTTGCAAGAAGGTGAATGAAAACTGTCTGCTTGTTTGGTCATACTCTTCCCAACTGTATCAGCTCTTTTTTAACTAACACATAATTAGAAATTCAGTGCTCACTACCAGCTGTAGAAATGCAGCTCAGAGAGAATTGAACAGTTTTAATTTCCCAGTGCCCCATTATGCTGCAGCTAACAGCTCCCCATGTTTTTATCAAGATCCGCAGTTTTCTTGTACTTTCTTTTCACATTTGATTCCAGGATGTTGTCACAGCAATGCATCCAGGAGAACTTAAGAGACAACCATTGCAAGAAATGCTTACTCTTCTGAATCTTCTAAAATCTTTGCAAAGGAAAAGAAAAAAGTATATACTTATTCATATGTATATGGGCTTCTCTTTATGATAATATCACGTGTTACTTGAATTACAAAAAATAACAAAAAATATTTTATGTATACTCAAAATAGTTTCAATAAACATAAAAAATAAAGCCATTTAAAATGACAGCAGTTTTTAAAATCCATAATTTATGAAGGTATCTTCATAATTTTCATATCCGCAGGAAAAGCTGTTTGGGCAGTTTTAAAAGCTCACTGTTACTGCAATTGCAAACATCCAGTTGAAAAGCATAAAGATAAGTTGTTCATTTGCATTTTTATCTGTGTTGTCTTACAACCATTAATTGTGGAAATGAAAGAGAAATGTGTATTAAACCCCAGGCTACTAGAAATTAATATACATAAAGAATAGAAATATCTAGAAGTTAGGGATGACCTCTACATTTCAGAGGAAGATTAATCAAAGCACAAGCTATGGTTTCCAATTTACTGCAAAATAACAGATCCTATTTCATAATAACTGTAGAAACAATATACCAGTCTTAGTAGAACTCTTAGATTATCTGATGGTAAGAAGAAATTAACAGCCAATCCTCCAGTTTTGGGACATGAATCACTGCACATGAACCTAGGAGTACGTATGTTTAATTGCAATGAGTTTTAATCATAGGGTATTGAGCGGCATGTATATATTTAAATACCCACCTTCAGCAAAGCTGTCATTTGCATTAATTTTCAATCCATTCAGAACTCAATGGGGCAGATCGAAGCTGATGTAAATTTTCATGGCAGCATGAAAGGCAATGAGGCCAATGCAAATTTACACCAGTGGAGAATGGGTCTGAGTCTTTGGCTATTTAAAGAACCAGCCATAGAAAGCTTTCCCAGGCAATTTCTCTGAGGGTTAGATATGTTTGCAAGGGCTAGGAAGAACTCTGAGGAGGTGTGACAGAGCATAATTTGACTCCTTATTTCATCTCACAGTGATACCCTGCAAAAAATGTACTCACTGTAAATGTAATCAGCTTAAAGTCATTGAATAAGCGAGTCAATTCTCCCAAGCCATACAAAGCTACAGTCCCCATGGAACATAATTGTAATTTAATGTTCTTATGTTAATACCTAGGAAATGTCATGGCATTTAAACTGCAGAACTGCATTGTAGCCAACTTCTTTATCAAATTTAAGGCTGCTCCTTATCACCATCTGAGGGAAGTACCTCAGGTGGAGCAAGCAGAAGGCAGAGGGCTAGATGCTTTTTACAATTAAATTTAAAAGGTACACTTCTGTGCTAACATGAGAACTCACAGCTACAATTTGTCTGTGGGCATCCATCACATTGGAAAAACTATCAATTGGAAAAAATATACAACATGAAGAATACCTATCTAGATTAATGCAATCAAGTCTTATATAAATGAAAGTCTTCAAGTGAAGAGCTAGGGTAGCTTTTAACAGACCTGACATTATCAATTCCGAGTCCAAAAAACACCTCCCCAACTCCCACACAACAGTATAACAACTGCCAAAATGCAGAATTAGGAGCACAGTGATCTGTAAGCAAATAGAACTGTTCATTTGAGCATCCTCATTGCCTGTTAGCTCCACTGAGGACTCATCAACAATTTTTGTATTAGTCATGCAATTACTGTTATATTACTTATACTTGTGTAGCAGGTGTGTTCTGCCTTCTGCATTTCAGGACATAGGAAAGTTTCCAATACAGCAAATTTATACTCATTAAATGTAGAGGAAATGGCAAAATAACCTCCTTTTTGCTACTCAAGAGGCAGACCAAGGAAATTAACAAATTTGCCCAGTAAGCCTGTTTCTAGTAATTTCTCAATCCCCCCTCCAGATTACATCTCTTCATTGTAGTCTCAAGGTGACCTGACTGGGCTGTATATGTGAAGGCACAAAGTCAATGAAATAGTCAAAACCCAAGTCAGCTTTACAGATCAGTCTTCCCTTTGAATTTCATTCATACACTTTGAGAACACAGGGCTTCATCTCCTTTTCTGCTTCTGATCAGATTAACCAGGGAAAATTCATAACCAAGTTCCTAATTTCCATCAACTTTCAGTGAGGCTTGTCGTTCACATTCCTAATACAGTTTATTGCAATTTTTCTTGCATTTCCATTTTCATCTCTGCTCTCTCTAAAAATATTGATTACCATCTTCCTGCAGATAGTTTAAACTTCTCACATGGTAAGGCCACTGATAATGACTTCTTATGCCCTAGATTTCAATTTCAGAAGGGTCAAAACCATCCAACATAGTTTTAAATAGATTTATCAATTCTAGAATATAAAGCACTGCTACAATTGCAGTGAAACTTTGTGTTACAAAGAACTATTTTCTCACAGTTTATTACCTGACCAGTTAGAATTCCCCTGTTTCTTTTTGCATCAGGACTGGAGTTCCCAAGTCACCTGAACATATTTGAAAGAACTACCCTCCTCTGCATATGTTACCATGTAAGAAAAAGTCAGTGAACTATGCTCTCCAGCACAAGTTAACCAGCAAGTCTTCACATAGGGGCATATCACAGCTGGAAACAGAGCACACATGCTTTTCTTTATATCAAAGACCTAGAGCCAGATGCTAGTTTAACTTACATAGTATTTCACACAGATGTTGAACAATGCGACAACAGCTTAGTGAGAATGTGCTGTATGGTCTTTTCCACAGAAAGGGCAGTTAGCTGCAGAAAGCTTCTGGAAAGGAAAGATCAGAGCCTTGTGAGGGTGTTGAATTTAGTGAACACTTTTCCTGCATCAAAACCCATTTAATTTCAGTGCATGTTCAAAGCCTAGCACAGTATCTATTTAGTCTACAACTGGAACACCTGTGTGATACTGCAGAGGAAAGTAGTAATAAGTATATTAATGACACCGTCATTAACCAATTAATTAATTCCTTCATTCTGCAGCTGAATACTTGCACTTCCTCTGTATAAAAAGCAAAACAGCCAAAATACTACTCCTGTCCATGCTAATATCACAGATCACCTTGCTGACAAATAAAACATTTCTCTTTGGAAATCCTTTTGATCAGATACTTGGTTATATCTGTTGGTTCTTTTAGACTTTTTCCCTGTTGTTTTTTTTTTCCCCTCAGAGGATCACTTATAGCAAAACATTGGTCAGATTGAGCTGTGTGAATCTCTGAGCCTGCCTTCCCTATAAATACAGTCCTTCTTTCCTCCTCTATAGATTGTTCACAACAGAGATGAGAGGTACAAAAGGACTGTGTCATGATTGATGATATGCACAAATGAATGGCATGTTCTTTTCATACAATTGTAACTCTCAAAGCAGTAGCATTAGGACAGAATCTGCCTTCAGAAACAAACTGTCAACTGTAGGATCCCACATTAGCAACACCATTAGCCAATTCACTGTTGGATAAAAACCTTCTCATCTTAAGCACTCCTACTTATATTGAACTTCACCCACCCATGCTAGTCATTTAATTTTAATGTTTCATTTCACACGATGTATTTATCTAACTCTTTTTTTGCTTCAGAATTTTAATCTTAGTCTCATTTTCCTTTTCAGTGCAAAAGCCAAGTTAAACATTGTACTTCTGCTCCTTGACACAATACAACAGTTAATGCCATTTGCTGTTGAGCTTCAGAAACATGAAAAAAATATAATGTTGATGAGGACTGCATTGAATAACTAACAGCTCATTATACCAGAGAAGTTCCATTATAATAGAGTACAGAGACTACCTTTCGGCTAATAAGATCAATGAAAAAGGATCTAAAGCTGGGTTCTTGTTCACATTACAAAGATTACATTTACTTTACATTTACTGCATGTTTCTCGTCAGGGTCTCTCCTCTTGTTTACCAAGATTTAAATAATATAAGCCCCCATGAGAAGACTAAGGCACAAGGAAATTAAATAACATTTAATTTTTTAAACATTTAGTAACATTGTTTAGAAATACCAGTTTCCTGATCAGCCATATACTTCTCTAAGCCAAGCCTGGAGGAAGAAACTGGAATTGTATGCACTCTCACTTCACAGGACAAGGCTGTAATGTTTCACTTTTCCCTTTTTCTACCTCTTTCTATCTTAGATCAGACCTTCATTTGCTGTCATCTTCCCCTCCTACAGCATCAGCATTTGCTAACCAAAATATTCAGACAAGGGACACAGGTGAAAGTATGGGCTATGTTATCATCAGTGTCCCTCAGCAAATATTTACTGTTAATATGTATTATCTACATTGAGGTAAGCAAGCTAACCCCAGCCAAAAGCCAGAATCCTATTGTGCTGGACTCATTAAAGGCGCAGGATGATGAAAGTCACCTCTCTTAAGAGATGATATTTCTCCTTGGTTCCAGTAGAATTTCCTGCACAAAGCACTGTAGTGAATCTTGTGACGCTTCGTCAGTAACTTGTCATCGCTGTGCTTTTGACAATTTGGGATAAATGCTCCTCTTATGTCTGTAATTTCTATAGATCCATATAAAAAGTGGAGCTAAAGCAACAATGTTGCCACCTGAAAAACTAAGCATTGCAAGACCCAGTGCCTTGCGTTCTTCTCTTTCAGTGACCTCTAAGATAAAAAGGAAAAGGTAAAGACTAGGAGTAAAGAACCAATGTGACCTTTTCTCTGAGCCAGACAATAAACAGTAAAGGGTATTGTTAATGCAGTGCACAGGCATTTAGCCACATGTCTCATTAACTTTAATGGGAGTCTCACCTAAATATCTGAGCATCACTCTGAAACTATACCCTAAAGTGTGATGTCTGGGGAAAAAAACATTGCCCAGAGAAAAATCTAGGGAAAAAAAGAAGAGAAATACAAATGAGCAAACCAGATACTGAAGTACACGTGTGGGTGGGAATACATAAAGGTCATTTGCTGTGAACAGAGGTACCTAACCTCCCAACTAGACAGGAAGCTTTGAAGGAGCCAATAGAGAGGTAAAATGTAACTAGAAGGGAAAAAGTATCAAAGGACTGATTCCATTAGCAGCAGTAGGAATAGCTATAGAAAAAAACATAAGGGGAATCCATAGGGAATATCAATTTACAAACCCCAGTGTGACAGTTTTATGTTCACCATAATTTAATATAATAGAGAGATGTAGGCACTAAAGCATTCAGGTTAAAGTATTCATGAATAATAAAATCAAATTCATTTTATCTGGTCACATTCTATTCAAAATTATTTTACAGCCTTGCAAAAGGTAATCTGGCAAGGTTTCTGAACATGTTAAGATAATTTTAAAAGTTGTTTAAACCTTTAATGGCTTCTTCCATTTCAGTCTTTGTGAAAGCTATGAATGGAAGAGGGAGGAAAGGGAAAATATAATGTGGATATAGAACAGAAGGGGACACGTTTTACACAACAGGACTTGAAAAAATAAATTTGCCTACAAAGAACTTCACATGTAAACACTGAAGTGTTTTGTTCAAAAATAGCTTTGAATCTAAAAATGGCACCGCGAACAGGGCTGCTCTTTCACACGTACAGAATTATCACAGCCGGTTTTACCCATGAAAGTGTGCAGTAAGATCCCTACTGATAAAGACATTTAGAATAATAGTGACAAGCATTTTATTGCTCATTCTGAACCTTTTGAGTAAACCAGCAGTATGCTGATGGCACCATCCTGCCATCTGAACTCATTCTCCCCTCTCCACTGGGACTGCTGCTCCAGGTAACTCAGAAACACTGTCACTTCTTTCCCCATCACAAGGCCACTGCTGCTCCATCCTGCTACCCCAGCTGCTGGCTTTGCTGCTATTACCTCTGCAGCCTCACTGGCAAAGGCAGCAGCCAGGACAACACTGCATTATGCCCTTCAACACCTCTAGTTCTCAGTGCACAGTGCAGAAATACTTGCTCTCAGGCTGGTAAAGGTTTGCAAAAGAACTTGCAAGTTCATTTAGAGGTGCAAGTCACACCTCTAAGCACAGCATAGATTGCATTTCAATGTCCAGAGATTGCTGACACTGAACTGTGGCAGGGGTTCTATCAACTTGGAAGGAGCAGCACTCCTACTTCCACAAGCTAGCAACAACCTGTGCCACGTCCAAGGACTCTTGCTGTTGTTTTAAGCTTTTGAGCCCTGTAAATCAGCTAGTATGAATAAGAGATGTTTTTGTTTCTAATTTTCATGAGCTTTATTCCCCTGCAAGCTTCAGGCGTGATTGAGAAGAGCTTTTGGGCACATGCTGAAAACACATGAATATACCAATGGCTGCAAGCTGCTTGGTTCCTTCCTTTCACCCTGGGATTTGGCATGTTTTTCCTAGAGCCAGGCAGAGGAAACTGCAAATCATTAACTAAATAATCTTTGCCCATGACAAAGACATTAATCAAAATGTCGGTATTCATGTTCCAGAGGGGCATTTAAAACATCATCTATTCATTTGCTCCAATATAACCAAATGTCACTTGTACTGAACAGCATTCAAATTTCCTTCCAAAAATATGACACTATCTAAACTAATTTTAGCTTTATGTAACAACTTCCATTAAAAAGCATGCAGTATTTACAGGATAAAGTAAAAGAAAAAAAATCAGTTGTGAAAGTCAGCATTGTATCGAGCGAGCAGAAGGAAATATTCAACATTTGTACACATGCAGCCTGCCAACTGGACTTTTGTAATCAAAAATAGTCAATCTTTACTTCTCAACACTGCAAACCTGATTGTTAAAATCCCACATGCTCTCCTGCCCACTCCCACCCCCCCCATTTCCCAACAATTCAAATACCTCAATTTCAAATCCTTCAAGAGCAAATCTTCAACTGTGCACTAAATGTAAATTTAGCAAGCAGAAAAAGCCCCCAAACAGCCCACATCCCTTTCAAACCTTTATCACTGTGCATTTATTTCTCCTCACCACAAAATGCTTTTGTCATGAGCTAAACAAAATGCAAGATGATAAATCTAGAAATCCTGTTACATTACACAAATTATCCCACAATTGGAAACAAGGCTGTTTTATCTCTCCAGAGAGAAACAAATGCTAAAAAATAAACTTTCCAGGAAGTATTTGATTTCCTGATGATTTTCTTGGTTTTAGAAAACTAAGGAGAAGCAAATGAAGGTGATGCTTTAATGTTCTCCATGCTAGAGAGTATAATTGTGGCACTGAACATGCCTTTCCTATTAGAAAAGATAATAAATGGTAATTCTGAAGAGCCAGTGCAAGATCTTGGAAAAATATTGGAGTAAAAGTAGTTTTACGTAGTAAATGATCTAATTATCGTAGTTTTTCTTGCAAGTCCTTTTGGCTTTGATAAACCTTTTCATCATCTCGAAGTACGCCTGCAGAAAATAGAATGACTGACAGCATGTCCTGACAGGGGCTTGTGAGCAGCGCATGTCAGACCATCTTAATACAGTGATTCAGCCAACAAGAAAAGGCGTTCTGAAAGAAAAAGTCACAACTCCATATATAATAATTATCCTCCTTTAAGTAAAAGCCTTATTATTAAGCCATAAATCTAATGTAATTTAACCAACTTTACTGTGATTTCTGTCACTCAGAATTGGAACCTGATTGTGCTATGAGCAAGGACACAGACCTGCTTGTCTCCAGTGGATCAGCTTCTTGCACAGCAAGTCTTCTGCAATCTTCCTACTACTTGTGTAGGTGATAACTTCTAATGGTTTTGTCTTCATTAGCAAGAATAGTGGTGGGGAAAAAAAAATGATGCACATAAATGGTGGTATCATGTAAATACAAAGAATTTTTAATGTCTTTTTAGTTGAAAAACTGTTGCTTTGCTATCATATGAAATACATCCAGGCAATTCTCATCCCGGTTTCTTCAGTCCTAATAAAGACTTTTACTTACCTAGCTGTTAATTACACAAGACTCATAGTAGGGTAACCAAGGCTTTTGTGGTTTACAGAAACAAATCAGCAAAAACAGCAAAGTACTTTGTTCTTCATTTATGGGCTGCTGGAAGATAAAAAACATTGAGAATAAAACCTTTCAAATATCCAGGCTGACATTTAGAGTCCAAGCTACATCATAAAGCCTCTGAAAACTCCCAGGTCTGTGCAAGCTTTCTCAAAATTGAGAGAAATTAACCTGCTTCTCAGAAAAGTTCATTGGCCTGGACCCTGCACTACCCTCCCATGGCTGCATTGACTCCTTCCTGGACCACAGCTCATTTCTGGATCTGGAATTAGCTTATAAATATTCATATTCCCACATGTCATTGCTCATAACCTAAAGCCCCCAATTCCTGCATCAATGCTTCTTCTCCAACTGAATCCACTTCCTGCAGCAAATGGAAGTAGCTAGGTAGGTGTATGAGAAAATTAATTTCTAGAGGACACAGTTTGGGAGTGCTGTAAAATGAAGTGTAGAACCAGTGAGCGTGGTAAGAGCAACTCCCTAACTCTTGTGAAAGTAGGCACAGATAGAAACAATGTCCAAGAGGGTCAATACATTTTCTTCCATACACTGCTGTCAGCTCCACTAAAATCACCTGTCACCAGCTATGGCTTTTTCTCACAACAGGTTCATGCACTCCACCAGGAGTCTAGTCTGTTATCTGGTCCAGGTAACACTGGACCAGACAACAGAACATGGATTGTCCCTAGGGCCTGAAAAGCCAATTCTGTTAGTGATTTAAACCTTCTATGCCATGTGCTATAGTCACAATAGCAGATTGCAGAAGTTTAGCTAGCATCTGCCTCACAAATGACTTTTACTGTTTATTTCACCCACTAGTTCCCACATACAGATATATTCAGAGCTTGAACATCTACACTATGTAGGCCATCCAGCTTCTGTGCTGGTCTCCATGTGAATCCAAACTTCAGACTAAAAAAGAAAAAAAAGCATCCTTGAAAAGAACAGATGGTAGGTGACATCTTTTCATACCACTCTGTTTTCTTAGTGACTTAACCTTTGTCACTTGAATTAATGTGATAAAGTGCTGATTGCAGACTTTGATAGTTAACATCTGTGCACAGTACCTTGTTTTAGCATAGAGTTCTGTAATTTGAGGTACAAAAAAGAATGCAGATATATTACACAGTTCTGTACTATGTAACTGCAGTCTCAACCATGCTCAATAAATAGCATGTGTTGTGAAACACAACAGAAAGAGGGAAGATGGAAAAAAAAGAGATATGTTAACCTTTTTTATTTCACCAATGAGGTTTGAAGTGCAGCGTTGTGAACAGACCAGAACAATTGACAGTACAAGGAGGATGGAAATACCAGACAGTAATGGGATTTCTCAGACTGATCAGTTGACTGGTACAAGTACATGAATATCCACCGTGAGGACTCAGAGGTGTTAGTTCTTTTTCACACAGAGTTAAGTGATACAGTTTCAGACATGGAGAAGGCTGTGGGCTTCTGGAGCGTTTTGTGGTTTGGGTTATTTTTTTTAGCTGAAGAGCTCATGTACTTAAAAAAATGGTTTGGGGGAACAAAATCTTGAAGTATTCGTCAGGCGGGTCATGTCTGAGTAACAATCGTTTGACAGAAATGAAAAAGAACATGAGAGTTTATAGTGAGTTTCTTAGTTCGTGATATTCCCAGAACTCTTACTGTGGAGTTCTAAAAGATGTTAGAAACTGGAAAATGAAGTGCTCATGTAGACAACAAAATTCTTCACTGTGGGCAGAAAACCAGTAAATCATTGCTGCATTCAATTCTAATTTCTCTGTCAACTTCTCTCTGATTATACATGCAGAAGCATAATGAATGCTAAGCTTATAGGCTACCTCAGATGCAGTGCGTGGTAACTCCGCTAGAGATGTTCATTATGTTTACAGGCACTAGTCCAGGGGAAGAAGGCCACTAGATATCTACTGCTAGGCTTCAAACAAAAACATTTATATATAATCAGTGATCACGGCCACTTAAGCTCTACCATAATAGCAACAAGAATAATGAGGTCTGTCTGGGTGAGGGCAGCCTGGCTGGGTCACTGCTAGTGAAGGAAAGAGAGCAGGGTAGCAGCCACAAATCAAGAGGCTGAGAGTGCAAAGCCAGGGGTTTGTAAATGGAACTCAGAGTTCAGGGAATTTGCTTGATGCTCTGTTGGCAGGAAAACCAGAGAGGGCTTCCATATGTGTTTCCTGGGCCAGATAGTTTTGGATGAGAAACATGGTATAATTACTATTCTAACTTCCACTTCAGAATACAGCAGCAAGCCACATTCAAGACAGTGCCCCCCTGCCTGGTAGGCAGAACTTCTTGCTCTGAGCATGTCCCATTGCTGCTCAGATAGATGAGCAGGCTGCCTTTGGGCTTTGAGTTGGAACTCATGCTGTTGTTGACCTTTGAAGCTTTTCATGGTAGACTTCCTTCTCACCAGAGGGACTATCTGCTTTCGTCCCTCCTGCCATCCTGCAGTGGTTAATATCAGAGAAGTTCAGCCATTGAAGTCCCTGAGTGCACATGGCTGAAGTGAGGGCACAAGAAGGACCTTGGAATTAGCAGATCCAGATGCAGACATGGTAGAGAAGAGGGGTAAAAAGATATCCTGTCAGGTCCTCCACCTCACTATGCTGTGGAGCAACCTTCCAACTGCATCGCCATACCCCAGTAAGTCTTTTTCTGGAATACATACCTTTGCTACCACCTATTTTTACTTGTCATAACATGAGAACATCACTAACATTATTGCAGAATAAACTGGGATCCCATCTATTAAATTTTAAATTCTTACTTTCTGACCTCTTTGACTTTTATGGAAAGGTTACCTATGCTTCTCTTCTAGATTCCTTCCTACCCCCACACCCTCCCAGCCTCAGATCAGGTTCTCCATGCACAGTACTGGGAGAAATGAAGTTAGGTTTATGTTAGGACAAGGGTGTTCTACTTCAGTTATTTATTACAGTAATCACCCCATGGAACTGTGCTTTCCTCAAATTGCACATATAAACGATCAGCTATTACTCCCTCCTGCAAAGGTTAATGCAACCTCTTGTTTTACAGGTATAGTGAAATTTAGAGGTTAAAACATGCTTATGACTTGATTTTTCTCCCTGCTTCACCAGCTACAAGGGAACAGCAAAGGAAGCCACATATTACCATATGAGCAACTTATATGCTAACTGGAATTACATATGAGCTTTGTGAAGCATTCTGAAACACTATACATGAGATTCGAGAAGTCTAGCTTCTCACTGCTGTTCATTTTTTAATTTTCAGCTTCAAAGATCTTGGACATTCTCCTCTAGGCTCATCTACAAGCAGGAATACAAGGTCTAGTCATACTGGGTGGTTTCTCTGACACAGGATTTGTTGCAGCAGTTTTGAGACAAACCAACTGAACAAGAAGGAAGTTTATGCAATATTAAGAGTTGCCTTGATTTTCCCTACATGCCATGACAATCCTATTGTCCTTCAGAGATTAAAGCAAATTTGTCTTGTGGAATGCAGCTAAGGTTTTTATGGGTTTTGTACTTTATAATCTGCTTTCCACCAAGTCTTTTGTGCACTTTCATGCAAAACTGTGTCTGACATGGTTCCACATTAGCTATTGTTGGAGATACAAAAGCCCCTGACTGCTAAAAAAATCACTACTGGAATGAGGCTGCATTCCAACAAGGGATTTAGTGAGACAAGCGCAGGAGATTCCAGGCCACCCAGCAAAGCCATTCACAGGTTGAATAAGAAAATGCCAAGGAAAGCTAATGTCAAATGCTGTGTGTCAAAGGGAAAAGACTTTCAGAGATGATGAAGGCAAATGGCAGATAGCCACAATCTGAGCAACCTTCAGGTGTTAGAGAGTCTCTAAAAGCTCTGCTGAACTAGCGAAGAAAGGTATGAACAATCAGTAGTGCCCATGTCATTATCTTTTAAAGATATAGATACAAGACTTTTAAATATAATGTAGGTACCCCAGGGAGTTGCACACTTGGCCATGGGCTGCAAACACTGCTCTGTAACAAGTGGTTCCTATTTCTTTCCATTGCTCAGAGCAGTGCTTCTCAAGCTTTTTTTTTTCCTCTCTATAGGGTGTATCTGTGTTCTCTGAAGTCAGTGTTTCTCAGGCTTGCAATGAGTCTTTTCCTTACAGCCCTACAAGAAATGCATAAATACATCAGCAAGAAAAAAGGGCTGCCAAATCTGCCACTAGCAAAGATGCCACTTTTCTCAAGTTCCCCCTCACCTTTTCCAATGAATACTCATCATAGAATCATAGAATAGTTAGGGTTGGAAAGGACCTTAAGATCATCTAGTTCCAACCCCCCTGCCATGCCCAGG
>JASSUY010026339.1:0-19223 GCA_032466535.1 Forpus xanthops | reverse complement strand
GTGGTAGCAGCAGTGGTTTGTGTTATACCTTAGTTACTGGGCTGTTCTTATCTCAACCCATGGGAGTTACATTCTTTTGATTCTCCTCCTCATCCCTCCAGGAGTGGGGGGAGGAAGACAGGGAGAGCTAACAAACTGTGTGGCTGATTTACGGCTGGGCTTAAAACATGACACAATGCTGTGATTCTAATATGACTAAATTGCTTTTGCTGCGTAGGGACACCTGAAGAAAATGTTTGCATATTGTTTCTTGGTAGGAAACAGGGGCAACAATCTAATGTCAGTGAGAAAACTATCCATTTTCTAAGGAGAGCCCATCTATAGCTTGTCTGGCAATGGTGAATCGCAATCCCAATACAAAGCTGGCCTACAGAGTTTATTAAAAATTGATTTCAGTCTAGCTAAGACTGTAAAGGTACATATAAATCATGTCTTCCATGTTCTTGAAATTGATAAAAACATCTCATCAGTTGTTTGTTCTCTAAACATGTAATGCTAGCACCACTGAGAGAGAAGCGGAGGCTAAAATCCACATTCTGGCTGACAGCATTTAAATAACAGTGTACTATATTAATATGAATGTTATCTGAGGACATTAAATCTCTTAGGCAGTCTTGCTTATGGTTTTCATGCCAATTGTTTTCCAAAAAACAAGATTAGTGTGTGGGGTGGTAGGGAAATGATGTATTTCCTAGGAAGTCTACTTAGATCAGATAATTACTTTCTGAACAAAATTGCATGTCTCATTTCATTGAGGCCCTGTAGGTGAGCATAATTGTTCTTTTTCTATTGTCACAGTTAAATTATATTCAAATTGTCCTCTAGAGAATGGAAGGAATTTGGCTCTTAAACATTTTTACTTTTATTAGATAAATTGAGTCACATAGAGAATTAGTGAGTGAGAAATACTCTAAGGGCAATTGAGCTGCACGGGCAGGAATTTCACCTGCTTCAGTTTCCGCCCCCTTTTATTTATATAGGCCTTAATTATACAATCCTTGAAGATAAGGTGGAACATAGTAGATAAATATAAGAACAAATGCACCAAAGGGAAGAATCTGGCATTAGTTGCCTTTTATGTGCTCGGAAGCATCAACTAATGATAAAGGAAAAATATTCTAACAAAAGGAATCTAAAAAGTCTGGGTATAGATGAGCTTCCCAGAAATATGGACTCTGGGTCAAAAACTGAAAGACATTGAGCCCAAAGTCATCCAGTCTTAATTCTATCTCAGTCCTTGGGATTAATGTTCCTAACTAAGTCCATCTGGAATCCTGGAGGCAGTTGATAAGAAGCATCAAGCATAGGGATTTAAGCCAGATAAATTTGGGCACTGGAAGGAGCGCTGACAGTCTATGGGCCAGCAGTCTGGGAATGTGGCCCGACCTGGCCTTCATGGGGTTTCTTTTTTGGCCAACAAATGCAGTTAAACTGCAAGAAAAGAAGTGAATTGCATTGTTTTCAAGGTTTTACACTGATAAGAAAATGGAAAACAGCATAGGAAATAGTGTTTTGTTGTGGGTTGTTTGTTAAAATATTAAAATACAACAAAGCTGCATAAGCCTTGGTAAGGCAGGTGCCTGCCTTAACATTTATAGAAGGTTTCATAGAGCTAAGAACAATGCAAACCATTTTAATTACAGCTGGTGTATTTTGCTCAAACATTTGTTTAACATTGTGAGATCCACCATCACATTCAAAGCCATGAGGTTACCAAAACATTGTTTTTCTGTTCAGTTCTCATTGCCAAGTATAATGTGAATTTCCCCTACTAATGTAATTTCATGCACCTTTAGGGCAGCACCTATGTGAAAATTGACCTACAAAATGTGTGAAATATTATTATAATATTCATGTTGGAAATGTAGTATAAAATTATGCTAATATGTACACATAGACCATATTTGATTGCTTCTGGGGCCTTGTGTCAAGACTTCTTTTATCTACTAGGTCATTTTCAACATGAGTCTTTTTGAATCATATAATAAGTATCTGGAGTCTTAATTTTGCTAAGACAAAATTCAAATCATTGTTCCATTGCCTTTCTTGTAAAAAAACAAATGTCTTAAGAATCGGGATGAGATTATTAATATTAAAGATGCAATTTAAAACCACAACTGGATTGTTCAGTTTTAGCTGTGACATCTGCAAGCACTAGACTTCAAATGTATTGTATACTGCCCCTTTGAGGATCTATTTTCTTTCACATATTAGACTGAAACACTTTGTTATGTATCGAACAGTGGAATTCTAGGACAAACCCTTTGTGCTTTTATTTGCATTTAATTTTTCACTTCCATCCCAGTTGTAACTGCAGTCTAAAAATAGAAGGATAGAAATCTCAAGTCTCTTAGTAATCAGTGAAGAGAGACAGTTACTCCTGCAGGAACCCTCATCCCTTCATCCCCAAGCTGCATGAGCAAGCTCTGAATAAGTAACTTTTCTTTCTAATGTTTAGCTAGCTATAGTTATGTGGGAGGAAACCAAACACTTGTGTACAGATCCACAAAAGTTTATAGATATTTTACTCTTACTGAATCGTAGAATGGTTTGGGTTGGAAAGGACCTTAAGACCAACCAGTTCCAACCCTCTGCCATGGGGAGGTGTTGGAATATCACGCTAGACCATGTTGACTCAGGCTTTGTCCAATGTGGCCTCGAACACTGCCAGGGATGGAGCATTTACCACTTCTCTGAGCAACCTATTCCAGTGCTTCATCACTCTCACAGCAAAGAACTTCTTCCTTACATCTAACCTGAACTTCCCTGTTTAAATATCTGAGGGATTTATACTCTTAAATTTCAGAGATTTTGGGTTTGATTTTGTTCCCATGCAGTATTTTTTGGACAAACCTCCTGGTGATTCCTAGCATGTCAGAGTCCTAGAATAATAGAAATGTAAGAATTCAGCAAGAAACTACAAAGTTTTGTGCCCAAATCATAGGCCTTAATACTGAACCACTTCTTGTAAAAAATTCCTTATGGGAGAATTCAATTCAGTCTGAGCAATATTTGCAAATATTAGAGATTATAATAATTTTTGCGTGCCTGTATTATCTAAAGTTTGTTTTTCCTTATATTCCTAAATATTCAATATAAATAGAATTGCAGTGATTTCTTGAATGGCGGCAATTTCCATCACCTTTTTATGCCTTCTGAGAAAGTTTCTACTTATCACAGTAGGGCTGCAATTACTCCATCATGCAGAAATGTGCTCTTGCTATAGAAAGAACCTAATTACCCTCCTATTTCCAGCTTGTCTTTCTTGGTATGGCATTTGAAAGATTTGTGTCAGAACACTGCCTGTAATCATACATGATCAGTTTGGGACTATCTTTAGGTCTCGGCTGAGCACATGCACTGTGTTATTGAATTAATCTGATGGGTGGTTCAGATATCAGTAACAGTGCGTGTTGGGCTTAAAAGAATCAAAAGAGAAAGAAAAAGACCTCTACATTCAGTCAAGTTGGGTAGAAAGTAAATATTTAGAGGAAGATAGAAATACATGGATTAAAAAGAAATAACGTGAATTACAATGGGAAATAAATTCCATTAAATTGGGTAGTTCCTTGTCAATGAAAGACACAAACTCCTCTATCACATCGTCTCTGCAGGCTAGGATTGTAGCCTAATACAGGTGCAAAATCCTGAATATTAGGACATTGTTGTCTAAGTAAGTTATCTACACTATATGTCACCAAAAATGTTTTAGCAATGTGTCACTCAACGCATTTTGTCCTGCTTCAATAAACTTTAATATTGCCTTGGGTTTTCTAAGACAGTTTAAATGAAGAAAACTTCTTCTCTGTACAAAGCAAAACTGCCACGATAAGATTGAAGAGTGGCTCACTGACAAAAGACAAAAGGATTCTCTGAGAAAGAATTAACACCAGTGTATTTTTTTCTGTCATACTTAATTCCATCTCAGAGTTTAGTAATTTCTCTAAATTTGCTTGTTATCAACCAGCTTGTGACTAACTAAAATCAAAGCAAAGCAAAGCCTTCTGACTACTTTTACACTCAGACTGATAACTACTGCACACCTTCCATCTCTGACCATAATTTGCAAGTATTATAAGACAAAAGAGCTCTTTAGTGCAGATAATAAATTGGTCTTCCTATAGACTTAATCTCTAGCATGAAGACTATTTAACCTGCTCCAGCCTTTTAACTGTTTTGATCCTTCCCCACCTCAGCATTGTTACAAAATATGCATTTTTTTTACACAAACTACAAAAAAAATGCTGAAATCAGAAGTCATTTCTAAGTTCCATTGCCTACCAAAACAGTCTTCATGGAAATACCCACTATGATAAATCTGAAGGACCTGGATCTCATCTGCACAAATGACCACACAACAATAACTTAGAGGACCTTTGCGAGGGGCAATGATTTAAAATTTTGCTAGCAGCAAATTGACCTTATCTCAAGTGCTTTAAATTCTTTACTCCTAAATGTCATTTCCCTGTTGAATAGCAAGTGCGATCTTCAACAGGAGTCAGTTAATCTTGTGGTGAATTATTATTTATAGAATACTCAAAACCCGTTAGCCTTTATGTAGACAAGTATGGTGAGGACAAGTCCTTGTCGCACAGAGATCATGCTGAGAATCTGATTCTTGAATAACTCTCTAACATGATTTTATTGAATCAAGCAGCCTCCCTGAACTCAGTACTAAAGTTCTTTTAGGTATTTAAACACATACACAATTTTTTGTGTGATACATAAAACAGGTATTAAAAACCAGTACCTTTATTGTATGTATCAGTTGAATCTATTATATGACTCTCTCTGTTCAAAATGCCCAAGCAAGATTCTGGAACACAATTGTGAGTCTAATACTATTATCAATTTCTATTGAAAGGACAAAATGGGAAGAAGCTTCCTACATTCAAGAGAAAAAATTATAGAAGTGCTAGCACTTCACTTTGAGGATGTTTTTACTTCAAGCAATAAAAGACATTTCTTTGACATTCAAATAACATAAGTGGATGTAGCACATGTTACTGAATGGCTGAAATCCTTGATTATTCCCCTTCCGTTTTCTGTCCTACCCTGTATTTCTGACTGTCATTAAAGGTGTACATCTTTGGTTTGATAGCTGAAAACCAGTCCCTTGAAATCAATAGAATCCTTGACACTGAATTTAAGGGGAACAGGCTTTGGCCTTGAGACTTTCAAGAACAAGAATATATCATCATTTAAAGTCATCTCTGCAAAGGAATTGGTTCAAGTGTTTTGATGTGCCTGTGGCCTAACTGCCAGACAGCAGACATTGAACCTCAATACTCTGGATCTTAATGCATGAGCTCTCCTGCCTTAGGTAAGGAAAGCCTCCTCTATTTGCTCATTGACCTTTGTATCTGAGCCAGCCAATATTAGCATGGGAAAAAAGGCACCACAGCAGATATGTTACAAAGGCCAGTGCCAGCTTAGAGACTGTGGGTGAGACGTTATATCAAGCAGAAGAATTTTGCTTTAAGAGGCAAAGAAGAAATGAGCATGCTGAGAACAAGCATTCCCCCGGCCACTGCAGCTGAAGTGGGGAAAAAAGGGACAGAAAGAATTGGTGGGGAGTGCATTCCCATTTTCCACAGCACTTGTCTCCATGTCTCTCTTTCCTGGTGGGATAGGAGTGGTGATGCTGCCCTGCTCCCCTACCCATGCAACAGCTTAGTGGTACCTGACTTTATGAAGTCCTTCCTCCAGCTCTTACTGGTAAGTTGGAAAATGTTAACTCAGATAAGTAACCAGAGTTACTTCAGAGGGCCCAGCATAAATGGGGTGGTCTTGGAGGAATGGGCATCTTCAAAACTACCTTTACTCAAATCTGTGTTCAAACTAAGAATCTCTATCTATTTCAGCAAAGATAATATGTTTTTCTTTACCAGTATAAAGGGAAATACACTTGTATGATGAAGACGTGAAGCTATTCAAGACACCTTGGAGGCATCCTTTACGTAAACCATCTAAAGAAAATTGTCACAGGCATTAGCTAGATAATGGGTGCGTATATGCTGGAATATGTGCATATATATATGTTCATACACACACACCCCCCTACATGAGCACGCATGCACTTATGGACCTTTTCGTCAGATTTTTATATGCTACAAATTTGAGAGAGTTATTCCCATGTAATCTCATTTAAAGTTAACATAAATTATGGTACTTAATGACCATTTGTAAGGTTTGGGTGACAGTCTGCTTTCAGTAGATATCAGTATAATAATTTATACATAATAAGTGTAACTAAAGCAGGGGAAGGAGCACTAGAGAAATTAGAAATGAGTAACGTTTGTGCCATGACTGGAAGGTAAATAAAAATAGTACTTAATTTTTATTTATAAACAATGAAAAGCAGAGCATCCCCCACTCCTGGCAAGTCTGAAACCTATTCTTCAGTCTTCCTCTTTGCTATTTTCGCTTGGTGTCTTTAGCTGGGAGCCATCATACCCAGTACACCACTCACATAACTATAGAGTGGCAAATGGATTCATTTGGGAACCTGAAGTGTTGCCTGAGAGGTGGTGTCATTAGCATTGGCCAAATGGGACCTAGACTGGGCAACAGTGCTAAAAACAACCTACTCCTAAGTTGGACTTGACAAGCCAAAACGGCACAGTACCACTTGTGTGTGTGATGATGAGAGAGAATATTAATTCCATAGGTTACCTTCATCTTTTATGAATTTATTTTCTTTTATAAGCTGTTTATTCTTGATTATTAAAACTCTGGCATCTTTGATTTTCTTCAATTTGACTTCACATCTTTTTTCATGTATCATAGAAAGTTCTGCTTATCTCTGAGATCTAATGCAAAAAAATACCAAAGAGAAACCAAAAGGCTTACATCTTGTTCTGATTGTTAAATTGTAAACTGTAATTTATTGCAATTCATAGGGCAAAGGTAAGTATGGTCTTTTAAGAAATGAGCACTAATTGAAATGAATCGAGAGCATTGGTATTGTTAACATTGTAATTCAGGGTTTCTACTGGTGCATTTGTTACATGACTGGGATTGATTCTTCAGGAGAAAAGGTCAAGGCTATGGTGAAGGTCTTAGTCAAAGAGCTGAAATTTGAAGTGAATTGAATGTGCATGTGAATAGCTTCTCTTTTTCTTCCCCTAGTAGTAATGGTTTCCATTTACAGCTGTCTGCCCCACAGAGATGAGCCAGCTATTTGCGAAGCCATTGCTTGAAATTACTGCCCCAAATACAAAGATAAACCAGCACTTAGGTTATGTTAAAAGTCTGAACTCTGGCAGGTTCAGGTTTTGCTATACAAGTAAATTAGTTTTCTCAGCAGCAGAAATGGGGTCAGTGAAGGCTAAGAGTGAGAGCAGAAAAGGAGGCCAAAACAGACGTTTCATACTGTGTTGTCATTAAAATATGCAGAATAGAGATGAGATAGATGAATTGGATAAAATATTATGAATATTAAAGAGATAAGGACCCATCTATATATATTATAAAGTAGTCAGTAGCACCAGATTCCAAAGGATGTCATAGGCTGTAATCAAGTTAATGGTTGCTGCTTTTTTGGTGAGATATATTTGCATACTTATTTTGTATCTCATGCAAAATAATTTAGCTCTACCAGAAAACACAGAGAAAATGATGAAGTTTGATAACACTGAAGGATATGAAACAATGAAATAAAATACAGACACGTGCTTGCATAAATATTTTTATAGAAAACATATTGCAATGATTCTTTACCTACCTTATCCACTTAGACGAATTAGGTTTGACAGCTAATGGGTATGCATGTCTGGTAGTGTACGCAGCTGGTTTTATAAAGGAGTGTTTTCTTCCCTTTAACCAAGAACCATACAAGGAGAAGTGATAAAAGGTACTCTCTCTTAACTTTGTTTAGACTTAACAGTTAATGTAAACTAGAGCAGCCAAACCACTCAACTACTCAAAAGAATTCTAGTTAGAGTTGGTGTTGATCAGTAAGGATTTCCAAATGGCCAGTTGTCTCTTTATGGGACAGGCACTCTTAGGCTTATCTAGCATTTTGGTCAGTATGTTTAAGAATATAAAGTCTTTGCTAAAGGGTTAGCCAAGTGTATCCCGTAGAAGGATTACTGACAGATGAGCTGTCCAAGCAAGGACATAATGAATTCCAGTAGCTAGGACAAGGTATTTCTTTGTTCAAAAAGAGAATATAAAGGATATGTTTATGAAATATAAGGTGGCCTTGCACTTATTGGCTTCTATAATGGTGAATGAAATGTGTCCATCCAGATTAGGTGAAATTTATTATTGCTTTGTGTCATTGTTTTGATCACCTTTTAAAGAAGGAGTAAAAAAATATACAAAGTTTGCATTGTCCTTCTGGTTGTGGCATTGTGGCAATGACTTTCAAATCAGTGCTCATACATTTTTGGAATATATGATAGGTTCAGTGTCTCCTAAATGATAAATATCACTGGGTATTGAGCACTAGACTAAACGTTTGCATATTTTCTGAGAAACAGGTTTAGCATAGACAACAGGTTGGACAGAGCCTCTGACTACATGGTCTACTGTGAGGCATCCTTGCCCATGGCAGGGGGTTGGAACTAAATGATCTGATGATCCTTTGCAATCCAAACCATTCTGTGATTCTATTATTCTATCAGTGGACAGCCAATACAACAGCAGCGAGGCTTCTGTAACTGCAGTCCTGACAGTTCACATGTACTGCAGACAGCAGCAGTCACTGTGAAAATAATGTTGAACAAATGGAAAGAAAGGCTCTGGTGGTGAATGGTCATAAAGCTCGTCTACATGTGGGTAAGAGATCAGACCAGGGTAGGAACAGGCTGCTTGAGACAAGGCAAACAGGGACCTGCTCATAAAGACTGTGCTTTGCTAGAGTCATTCAGATGGAAAACATATATTCCCTCCTACTTAGACAGGTTGTGCTAATGCTTACAACCTATTACTGTTACCAGAAAGTTGAAATAGAGTGCCCTGGGTGGCATCTCTACATGATTCCACTCAGCCTTTTCAGTGCCACAAAATGGAGTTGAAAAATCCCAAACAAAACAACCATCAGCTTCCTTCTTTGTACCTAGCCCCTTTCCCTGCCCATTTATTTATAGAAATATACATATGTACAAAACTTCAAAAATAAAGGAATTTAAAGATTTTTAATAGCCTCTTGACTTTAAAATGTAGCTATGATAAACTTCATAATTTTGAAATTCTGTTGTGAAAGTATATTTATCGTTATATATTACATTAGTTTTGCTAATTGACTTGTGTATTATCACATATGATAAAAAGTCACTTAAAAATGTTTAACTTTGAAAAAGAAGAAATGGGCTTGAATGTATTTCTGTCCCTTCTCCAAACCCAAAATGCCACGGAAAGCAACACTTTTTCATTATTATTTCCATTTTGATGGAATTGTGGTTTCAAAAAAGCAAATGATTCTGTCAAGGAATTTTGTGCTGGCTCTATTGCTAAATCAATCATCTGAAATTAGAAGCTGCACTATGAAGCAGCCTTTCTGTATGATCACACACTAATTCTGTTTGGGTTTCTGGGTTTGTTTGGTGTTTTTTTTTCCCCACGGAGTCCTTGCCTCTTTGAAGGTGCCAAGTTGAAAGTAGCTATTTAAGATGTCTTCTCTTCTATTGCTATTTAAGTACATTTTCTGCCTTCCTGGCTTTTAAGGTAGAACTAGTAATTAATCACTGTCCTTTTTTTTTGCATCCTTCTCAAGTTGTGTAGCTCAAACATGAAAATACCTTCATTGTCTTCCCCAAGGTATGAACAATAGACTGTCTTCCTATCTTAAAGCTAAAGAACAAAGAGATGAATAAAAATAAAGCCGTCTAATCATTTGAGATGCCTAATTTAGAGAACAGAGTTTTAAAGACATTAGCACTTTGGAGACCTGAAGCAGAGCACTTATGTTGTCTCAAACCATGACTTAGAGTGCACAGTTCTTCTGAACGTCAGATATTGAGTTACCAAAGCAGGCACCGGAAAATGAGACTCGGAGTACTGTGACATTTCAGTTTAAGTATTTTGATAAGCTACACAGTTGGTTTCAGCAGAGGACTCAGCATCAAAAGAAACTCCTCTCTCTGCTTCTCAGTGTAGTTGATCTGTTCTCAGGAGCAGCAGAGCAAAAGCACACCCTTGCATGGCTGACATAGAAGCATACAATCAGAGAACAGTTAGGGTTGGAAAGGGCCTGAAGACTGTCGACTTCCAACTGACATGTTACTGGTTCAGAACATTTTATAAATGGCCTTGATTATCTTGTGCAGTAACCGTCCTTCATTTGAACATACTCAAAAGTGAGCTTAAGCTCCTTATCACATCTTTTCTCCAGTGATATTTGATAAAGAAATGTGTGTTTAATAGCAATAACAATAGTAAAGTTGCTAATTCTAGTACTAATTTGTGTTGCACCTTTGTTCCATGTTTTCTGGAATGCACGTGTGGCTTTGAAAAGAAGGTTGGCATATGATTGTATAAGCAGTATATTTTATCATATGTGTTTTTCTCTTTTAAAGGCTCACAAGAGCTACTATAATTTAGCTATGACTGTAATGAAAGATGATTGAACTAAATCATGGGACTTTGCCTTTTTTGTCACCATTAATTTTTGTTCAAAAACTTGGGCATTTGCCCTCTTCATTTGTCAAAAGCTGCTTTTATTCTATTTTTCTTGTTGTCCAGCATCTGTTACTAGGTATTTGATTATAGTAAACAGGTTATTCTAAGCAGACGTCATTATATGAGAAAGACGATATAATTTTGTTTCTCCCTCCACTGAAAACTCAATGAATTGTAATGGAAATAACTAAATTACTTTCAGTGGTGTAGAGGTTCTCACCCATGCAAATGAAATAGGCTTCAGTCTGACTCTTGGGAGGGCTCAGCAGCAGATTGTGGCAGAGGCAACTTTGGAGAGCAGGGAAGGAACTGTCTGCCTTGTGCAAGCAAGGAGGAATGCATGGCACGCTTCTACCCCTAGACTTCACCTTCCATGAGTTAAACCCACTGCTGATTGTAAAGCAAAGGGATTTGAGGGGTTGTTGGGGGATACTTGTCAAGCATGTAGTCTCCTTAGCTCTCCAAGAGCTAACTTTGCAGATGTTTATTACAGTATCTCCCATGCCACAGTAATGAAGTAGAGGAAAAGATGGTAGTAAAAGTCCTCTATTGATTAAAAAATGACCTACAGAATTTCTTACGTAGGAATCATGAAGCATAAGAGGTAAAATGTACATCCTGCACCAGATGTAAGTACTGCTTAGGGTGCATTTAAAGTATCATCCCACTATGAACATCTGTAATTGTTCCTGAGAAATGAAAAACCAGCCATCAGCTTTGTCACTGCTCTGTCCGTACTACTGTACTACTTACTCTCTCTTCCTTCTATATTTTATTCCACTCGTTCCTGGAGTGTAGGAGGGACTCTACCAGATGTCTATAATGTTAGCTCCTGTGAAGCAGTATGGGCACCCTGCATGGCAACTCTTCTGATATATCTTCATATCCCTTGATTCTGAGTGGGATCCTGAGACCCTGATGAAAAGAGACTGTCAAGTACAATATGATGAAGGCTCCACCTTCATACACCTTTCATTTCGATTTCAGAGGAACAGAAGTGAGAAATTATAAAGACATAACATAAATCCCTCTTTACTTTAGCCTTGATAAATTCACATGACAACCTGACTGTGTTTGATCTCCAGCCTTTTATAGAAGCAGCTGGGCTTTGAAACTACACTGTAACTTCCAGCTTGATTTTCCTCATGAATAAGCAGCTGTCACCAAATCCACCACTGAAAGCAAATTATCTGAGTGGAATTTTTTAGGGTCTTGAGTCAGACAAAACTCTGGGACCATTTTCAGACATATCCTCATGAAGGCATCACTGAGTGTCTGTAGCTGCAAAACACTTGAACAGAATTAACAGGAGCACCAGTTATGTACTGCAAGTTGTGAAGTGATATCAGGTTAAAGCAAGCAAGAGAAAAGTTGTAAGGAGTTAACTACACAACTTTCACTGCAAGTAAGCTGTTGATGGTTTTGCAGTCTCATTTCCCATCTCTGATTGGAAACATTGAACATGTTCATGTGCTGGTGCTGTCTTTGCAACAAAATGCAGCTTCTTCAGAGATTTTGCCATCCCGTATCCTCTCGTAATTCAATGTCAGACCATATCTCAAGGAAGATAAAGACTTGACTTGGCTGGCTTCAGCTGTGCCACGCTGGTTTGTGGCCACTGAAGATATAGTCCTCAGTTTCTGGAATTAGAAGAGTTAAAACATTTCAGCAATTTGGAGGAGACAAGCTCACAGGTTCACTTCAGAGAAGCAGTGGAATCACCATCCCTGCAAGTGCTCATAACTCGAGTGAACAGACAAGGCCCTCAGGGATGTGGGCTGGTGGTAACAGTTGGAACTGATGATCTTAAAGGTCTTTTCCAACCTAGGTGATTCTATTATTCTGTGATTCTGTGTTCTGCCTGGGAGTGGACATCGTGAATTTTCTAATTTGAAAGGGGCATGGAGGGCGCTTGAGTAACTTAAAGGGCACCACAGTTTGAATAAGCAAAGGGGAGCTACAGAAAGACCTACTGCAAAATAGACCTCTTTCCAATTGCTAAAATCCTTTTTAAAAACTGATGATGTTCAAATACCTGAATTTATAGTTTAATTTACATCTCAACAGCAGTTGTAACTGCAACATTAAACAGAGGTATTTAACACCACAAATGTTAGTCCTTTTCTTGCAACAAGTTGTAAACTGTTACGAAGACATCAGGAAACCAACGGAGCAGATGGTCCAGGATTAAGGAAGTAATGCATGCAGACTGACTCATATTTCCCTTTCTTTTTTCCATTCCCTCTGCCTTCTCACTGCGTCCCTTCTGACTGCAAGGTTAATTTTTTTTGGTAGTAAAATCTTCAGTGCTTACCTCTTGTGTATGAACTGCTAAACACATCTCTCAGGATTTTGCAAAATGAGAAGTAGATTTAGGGTCCCTATAAATCATTCTAGCTCTATTAAAGCAGTTAAAACTACTAGAAAGCTGTTAAAACTACTAGAGAAATGTTAATTTCTGACACTCTAGCCCTTCCATTTTGATATCCAGCTTTTCTTCACCTAAAATAAAACCATGGAACAGGCTGTTCATAGGAATATCAAAGAATAGGTACATGCAACCTATAGAAAATCATTGTTCTAAATTACTGCGGGTTAAACGCATTGAAATTATCTGCTCTGAATTTACCTGACTCAGAAAAGAAGGAATTTGAACAATGGAATATATTCAGTCTTCACTATCCCAGGTCTTAGAGAGCAAGTAGTTCTTACCTGAGCTGGCTCAAACTGCCTGCAGTGCCACACAACTTGCTGCTATCACACCATTTAGGTGGCTACAGCTTTCTTCTCCCTTGCTTCTTTCTCTTCCCCTTTACTCTTCCCTCCCTTCCCCTCATTTCATTTTCAAGTACTAACAAGAAATTTTATCCATGAGAAAGTCACCAAGAAAATGACCAAGTTGTGTTTTCCAAACTGGTTTAAGATCTAATCCGAGAATCTCCTTTGCTGTCTGAGTGACAGTTTTATCTCTCTACTATCCAGTCAACATTTTACATCACTGCACTTGATTTACACAACTGTGAAATAAGTTAAATGAAGCAGATAAAGTTTATTTCCCCCTCTGACTGCTGCCCCCCCCCAAACTTTTTAAGGCAGCATTTTGATTTTGTTGTTATCCAGTTATCTTCATCTGACACATGCAGGGTATTGTGGCATGATGCCTTTGTAGGAAATCAAGCACCAGCAAAGAAAGAAATAAAAGAGAAAAGGAAAGAAATAAAATTTGCAGAGAAATAGATTGCATTAATACATGTACTTTAATCATTTTTGTCACATGAGACGTTACACTGAGGAAATGCATCTTTTCATGTAGTAAGCAGCAAGTGAAAGATGAAGCTAGGGATAGAACTGGTTAATAAATAGCTTTCAAATGATGTTGCCCATGGAGCTGCTGCATTGACAAAACGTATTAGTTAAGACTCAGTTAGTTAGAATCCCTCACAAAAGCTTTGATGGATGTAAAGATTATGAGAGTGATTTAAAAAATATAGAAAAGAATAGAATTAGGTGTAGGCTATCTAATGAAGGGATTTGGAATAAATGTAAGAGGACAGATAAAAATGAAGGGGATAATTGTCTTTGTGAGTTGAAATTGTAAGAGAACCTGAAACAAGGTCGACACATGACAAAGATTTATAGTGTCTGGACAATGTGAGTACTTCTCTGGCATTCATGAAATTTCGTTTCTTTGCCTGGATTTGCCACTGAATATAGACTTAGAATAAAATCACAGAATGGTTTGGGTTAGAAAGAACCTCAAGAACAATCAGTTCCAACCCCCTGCCATGGGCAGAAGTGCCTCACACTAGACCATGCCTCACAAGGCTCTGTCCAACCTGGCCTTGAACACTGTCAGGGATGGAGCATTTACTACTTCTCTGGGCAACCTGTGCTAGTGCCTCACCACCCTCACAGTAAAGAACTTCCTTATATCTGATCTGAACTTCCTCTGTTTAAGTTTGAACCCATAAACACTTGCAAAGATTACTTCATTTCCATATAAATTTTGCTTTATCTGTCTAGATAACAAATGGCAATTGCCTCTTTATGTGTTTGTATAACAACTCGCTCAATGTGGTCAGCATGAATCTAGTAGCATTATCCTACTCACAACATGGGTTTGGCCCATTCACTAATAGTATCAAAGCAAATCATTATTTCAAGTGATTTCTACAGTTAATTTGTTTCTTGCAGCATATTTGCCTCTATTAAATCATTTTCTTTAATTTCCTTCAGAGTTTGGGATTTTTAATTGTTATGTTGATAGATTGTTTCTATGGCTGGAGTTGAGTATTAGATGAATCTTATTAAAGGAGAAGTAGTGATGTGAAAAATGCAAAGTACATTTTGAAATTATATACCTATATTTTTTTCCTCCTTTCTTTGGCAGTTTCAAATTTAGTGATAAAAACCTCAACAGAGAAGGCTGTCTGATTTCCCTTACTTTAATTTTAATTTCTTGTTATTTTGAGCTCAGATGCTTTTCCCACATTTTCTCTGCCCCTGTCTTTTCACAGTGCCAAAGTCATTGTAATGGGAGCCTGTACATCAGTAAAATAATAATCCCACCATTTGCCCTAATTAAATGTCTGTCTTCCATGGATTTGTTTCTACTCCATTCACAGATGCGATGGCCATCTGTATTGAGCTCCTCGTGCTGGCTTTCACATAGCTGTCACAGCGTAAACATGATACAAAAGTATCTAGCAAAAATTGTTGAAAACTTTTCAGGACTCTGAGTAAACCCCTGAGAAGAGCATCTTTAAATCCTTACCAACATGTTTTCAAGTTACTTGTTCTAGCTGGCTAGAAGCCGACTGGGAATGCCCTATTGTACCAAACCCACGTCCTGATTTCCTTATAGACAGATAAGTCTAGAAGATGTAGGAAATACAACAGAAGAGTAAGGTCCTGGCTTTGGCATTCAACAGCATACACAGATTCACTAATGGGACATCTCAAGAACTTTTACTTCTATTTTGACACCCACAAGAGCCCTCCTAGTCAGCTGAGACAGGAACAGTGTGGTATCTGGTGCCCATGCAGCCCCTTGGTGCTGCCCAGTAGCCCCATTTGGGTAAGGAATGCAAATATGGGTTGAGGACAGCAGTACTGATGGCTTGGGTGTTTTGTACTCTGCACACGTGCTAGGGATGAGCCTTGGATGTTCAGGGTGTAGAAATAAATGTCAATGCCTCGTAACAGATGGGCTGTTTGAAAACTGCTGGAGGTAGCAGCACCAGCTTGGAGCTTATCATTTCTCTGAACTTGTTCAAAATTGCAATGATATGAAAAAGACTAATTGACAATATTTTTTTTTTTTTATCAGAAAGTGAATTTTTCCCTTGGGTGTTTCTATCATGAAGGAAATGGGAAAGAGATGGAATCCAACAAGCCCAGGCTGTAGTTACCGTTAAACTACTTTCAGCCAATATGGTCCTTATTTAGTCCCTCCTTCAAGTTGAACGCAGGGGACAGAATTGATTCCATCCTTGGTGTTGATATACTACTACAACCAAAAAATAGCAACCAATCTGCAGCAACAACACTTTATGAAGTGCCTAGAGAAATTCATTAAAAACCTCTCTAAGGGGTCATAGTAAAACAGCTATCAGATCAGTAATCCAAAGCACACTGAATATCTCCACATGCCCATTGAGTCCGATGCATTCACAGAAGGCTCTGTGCCCTTTGAAGTCAGCCTTCAGGTAAAGTGTGCATTTGTGCTATTGTAATATCCCATTTTAAGCCTATATCAAATGCAGAAATGTCCCTTTTTCTGATTAGTGAGTCTTAAAGCAGTGCAGTTGGAGGTGGTTTCAAGAATAGCAGAGGGCTGAAGAAAAACTTCCTTCTCCTGCCTTTGGTTACAAAACACTACGAATCATTTGACACTGTGCCTCAAAATCTTCTATGTACATGAAAGGAGGAAGAGACAAAGCTGAAGAAATGTAAGACATGAAAGTGCTCTTAGGAACTCGCTAAGAAGCTGTGGATGGCAGTCTTTAGAAGAATCTAAAACCTCTTTGTTTCCTTCCTGCACTTAACTGAATTCAGTCCTTTTAGTTGCTTTCTTTACACCCTCTGTAGAGCTGCAGGTGACTTGGATAGTTTTGCGAGGGAGGTTAGGACACCCCATAGGCAGCCACACTCAGAAACTCTCTGTCTTCACCTTGAACAAGGATCCTGTATTTTAGGCAGATTTTGTCTGCCTGGATTATTCCACTGCACTAGAAATGGGAAAGGGATAATTTGCTGCAAGCGGGTAAGATTATTGCTCCACTGAAGACTCCACCAGTTTATGCCTGCAGAAGGTTTGAATCTGTATTTCTCTAATAGTAACCTTACAAATCATTTAGCTGTGGCTTTTTGTTTTCAATTTCATGCCTTATATGTCATAAAACTTCTGTTTCCAAAAATTTCTTAGTGTGTAAGGCATAGTAGAGAGCTGGAGCACACAGCAAAAATTGTGCTCTCTCCTTCACTGTGAGGTTATTAAACACACATATAGAGAACAGTTATAAAAGACTGGTATGTAATCTTAGAATTTAAGGGTATGTCTGATAAATCTGTTGCATTTTCTACACATAGGAGACAGATAAGGACATTCTATTGCGCCGTTCCATACTGTGTATCTTTCAAATGTTCATGCTTTGAGTGTTTCATGTGCTTCTAAAGCCTAAATGAAATATTTCAATTATAAATAAATTTAAACACATAGTAAAACCAATGGAATATTGTTATATTAAGGTGCAAGACATGGAGATGGACTTTTAGTGGATTTTCAGTTTAAGATTTTGCATTTCTCTCATAGAAGAAAATTCCATTAGGTAAAAGACAGTAGGAGTCATCAGGCTTATGGCTGAACAGACATGGGAACAATGGTACATTTATGTATTTAGAGAAATCTGTTTAAACATCACTGGAATTCAAGTCCTCTTTTATGTGTGTCATTTGATAAAAAGAATAGACTGCAACACTGCTAGAAATCTTAAATCCTCTCGTTTTACCTTGTAGATGTAGATTAATTGTGAGGGAGTAGTATGAACAATTCCTATTCACATAGGAATTAGTTATCTTAAGTTCAAGTAGCCATTAATTATCTTGTATACCTGAAGCTTCACAATGACATGGGACCTGATAAGATATAACCATGGGTCCTGAGGGAACTGGCAGAAGAAATGGCTAAACTACTATCCATCATATCTGAGAAGTCATGGCAGTGCTGTGAAGTTCCTAGTGACTGGAAAAGGGGAAATATAACCCCCATTTTTAAAAAAGGAAAAAAGGTGCTGTGGTATTCCTGTGGAAGAGCAATCAGAGATATATTTTGTGGCTAACACATGGTGGTGAAGTGAAGATAGGCCTGGGACAGAGGTCAACACTGCTGTTCTGAAAACAGTCATCAGATATATTATTTGGGAAGTAGCATGGCACTCCTTTCACTGGGGTTTTAGTCCAATTCTCAGACCAATGGCAGGAGAGTGATGAGTTGGGACATAAGACTTATACCAAGTCATGCAAATTATTATGAGGAATCATCTTTTCCCCAAAACCCATCACTCATGGAATTCCTCCATTTTTCATACCTATCTTTTTATTACCTGGCAGCCTTGCTTTGCAGAAAATCCAAGATTTCTAACCTTGGTTTGAAGCTTGAAAGCATTTCATCATCTATATCTTGTTAGTGACTGTTCATGAGCAATTGCTTCCCTGTACAGAGTGCAACTTTCCTATCTGCTCACACCAGTCCATCAATTAAGTCCTTCCATCTATATAAATGGCCACAGTACTGATACTCAATATCACAGTACTTCAACAAACACCTGGCAATTGAGACTCGCTGTACCAGGAGAATAATATCATGTCTGGTGTTGAACATGGTGGAAGAGAAGTGCTGCACAGCAAGTGATGAATTATTATGCTTCAGAACAAAAGAACAGTAGGAAGATAAATCTACGACTATGTCGTGGTTTGAGGGTCTCAAACTCATGCAGCCTCTCACTCACTTCCCCCTCTTTCTTCCCTCCCCAGTCCCGGGGAAATGGGAAGGAGAATCAATGCGACTCCCACAGGTTGAGATAAGAACAGTTTAGTAACTAAGGTATAACATAAATCACTACTGCTACCACCAATAATAATACAAGAGAAATAAAAGGAAAGAGAATACAACAGATCTTCACCTGTTACCTAGCCACGCCATGCAGTGCTCCCCCTTCACCTGATACCAAGCTCGACTACGCAGTGTACCCCACTACCTCATACCAAATCCCAGCCACGCCGTGCACACACCCGCTGCACCACTATCTTTTCCGGTCTCTGCTCTCCATCTCTACATCCTAGACATGATGTGCTGTGGTATGGAATACCTCTTTAGTCAGTTTGGGTCAGGTGCCCTGTCTCTGCTTCTGCCCGGCTTCTTCCCAGCTCCCCTCCTCCCTGGCAGAGTATGAAACTCAGAGTCCTTGGCCAGCCTAAACATTATAAGCCATAACTATAAACACTGGTGCTATCAGCACTGTTCCCAAGCTGAAAATCCAAAACACAGTGCTGCACCAGCTGCCACTTAAAGGAGAAAAATGCTGCTGTTGAACCTA
>JASSUY010026337.1:20184-56281 GCA_032466535.1 Forpus xanthops | reverse complement strand
GAAGAAATTCTTTCCTGTAAGGGTGGTGAGGCACTGGAATGGGTTTCCCAGGGAAGTTGTGAATGCTCCATTGCTGGTAGTGTTCAAGGTCGTGTTGGACATAGTCCTGGATGGCATGGTTTAGTGAGAGGTGTCCCTGCCCCTGTCAGGGGGGTTGGAAATAGATGGTCTTAAGGTCCTTTCCAACCCTAACTATTCTATGATTCTATGATTCCACAACAATAAAGGAAACTCAGCAGCTCACTTGGACTGCTTATCACAGTCCAAGAGATGGACACACAGTTCCACAGTTCCAATGTAAGATCAGATGAAAGAAAAGGGAGAAAAAAAATCTTCTAACAGGCTGTATTCATCTGGCAGTAGTATTTATTTTTCCTTAAAGCATCAGATCCTGCAAGAGACTGAATGCCAGACTACAAAGTGTCTAATCTAGTGTAATAAATCTTGCTGTGTTCTTGTAGATGGCTTATCCTTGGTCATTACACAGGGAAGATAAGAGCGTGCACTGAGAGCCTTCTCTCCTGTGCTTTCTTCTACCTGAGCCAAGAAGCAATGACACAACAGGTGGAATCACAGTTACTTCATACAGGAGGAGAACTGAAAGTAGGTTGCCCATCATTCAGACAGGAAAGCAAAAGGATAAGTTCTTCCAGTTATACCTCACTATCTCAGTAAGTTGTCCTGGGTTCAGCAGTAGCAGTCATTTTTCTCCTTCTTAATAGCTGGTGCAGTGCTGTGGTTTTGACTTTCAGCCTGGGAACAGCGCTGATAACACTGATGTTTTTAGTTGCTGCTCAGTAATGTTTAGTCTGACCAAGGACTTTCTGAGCCTCATGCTCTGCCAGGGAGGAGGGGAAGCTGGGAGGAAGCAGAGGCAGGACACCTGACCCAAACTAACCAAAGAGGTATTCCATACCACAGCACATAATGCCCACTATATAAACTGGGGGTAGTTACCCAGAAGGGTTAGATCACGCTTGGGTCGGGCTGTGTATCAGTTGGCGGGTGGTGAGCGGTTGTATTCTTTTCCCTTGTTATTTCTCTTATCATTGCTATTATTGGTGGTAGCAGTAGTGATTTATTTTATACCTTAGTTACTGGACTGTTCTTATCTCAATTCATGGGAGTTACATTCTTTCAATTCTCCTCCCCATCCCTCCGAGAGCAGAGGTGGGGGAAGGGGGTGAGCGAGAGAGCAGCTGCGTGGCTGAGTTGCCAACTGGACTTAAACCACGACAGTTGTATATAAAGGAAACATAAGAAAATTAAAAGTACAATGCAAGTAGCTTATACAGAAGTCACACACTCTGGCCACAATCTTCAAAAGGAACATGCACAAAAATGAAAAACACATTCCTGATATTGCCAGTGAAAGGCAAATAGAAGGCCATGAGCACACCAACGCATGCTAAGTGTTCAGTAGCTGAGCAGAAGGACATGTTCCTTGCCTCAAGGATCTCATAATTGAGACTGAGTAGCTATATGTGAACTTTCCAACAGGCTGTGTTTTCCGTTTGTGCCAACTTCAGCGTGATTGCCACTCCATTTATTTTTCAGATATTATCTGATCCAACTGTGGGTGTTGCTGTGCATTTCTGAGGTGTTCCCTTGCCTCTCTCCCCACTCCTCTTCCTGTGCTGTGCCACACTGGAATTACCGTATCAACTCTTGCAAGCACACCACGCCTCTTGAAACCCTCAGGTAAGTACAGCCTGCCTTGAATCAGTCATGTATAGCAAAGGTCCAGAGCCAAATGCACCTTGTCGAAATTTGGTTTATCTTTCTCACTGGTATTATTATTAATGCATGTCTTATACTGAGCTAAAAAATATGTGTTGTATTTTCCAAACTCACAGCTGTGACCCTGCTTATAAAAACTTGCGGTCTGACCAAGGCATAAAGCTTGCATATCTAGAAAAGCAAACAGGTGCATACAAGTCTTGCACCCATCACAGCAAATAACTCAGACTGTCTTTGGGAACAAGGGCTAGTAAAAAAATATTACTTCTCCCTACAGATTTGCCTCTGAGAGAATTAAATCACCTTGTATATACTTACAGCACTCTGGTCAGTATAAAGAAAAGTTTTCTAAAGCTACATTAAATAATAACTTGAGTGTAACTGGGGATTAAGCTAAGGGAAAGCACAAGGCATGATCACACAAACCACAGAAGAGCAAAGGGAAATACATTCACAAGAATAAGATCTTGATGCTGCTATTATTGGTCTTGCAGCTTTAGTGCATGATTATTAAAACATTCAAGTTTTACTTGCAAAGCAATGGGCGCTATCACTTAGGAACAAGACCTCAGTATTACAATAGGCAGTTCTATAAAAAAGTCATTTTCAACAATCAGTAGAGATCAAAAAACTCAAATCAAACATTAGGTATTATTGGCAAATGAACAGAGAATAAAAGAGAGAAAAAAAAATCCCATTGTTCAATGATAATTCCAGTCACAGGTCTGAACCCATCATCTCAGGGACAGCAGACCTGGAAGATACAGAGCAGGGTGATAAAGTGACAAGGAATAAGTTCCTGCAAAGAATGGCTGAGCAGACTGGGACTTTCAGCTGGAGGAAGATAATAAATAGAGTAGAGCTCATGTGGTACAAGAGAGTAAAGGGATATGATGGGAGTGTCCGATACCACTAATTGCATGGAAAGGAGGGATAGAGATAAGCTCTTCAACACCTCTTCTAGCACAAGAATGAGGGGCCACTGAATGATCCAGAGAAGGTGGCTCTTCAGAAGTAAATCTTCCTAAGGATTGACGCACATGAATTTTAAGAGTTCAGGGGAGACTGAACAAATCCTTGAAAAATAGCTCCACCAGGGACAGCTAAACCAGCCACGATGGCTTCAGGAACTCCCAAGTGGTAAATATCTGAAGACAGGGAGTTTACCAAAAAGCAATTATACATATCTGTTGTCCTGCAACTGTTCCCTAAGCACCTACTGAAGCCCTTTCTTAGAGTTACAACAGCGACAAGTGGGACCTTCTGAACAAGCACAACTATGCTTGAGTTTTATGTGACAAGCCCAGCACCGTAGCAATGCTAGGAGTAAAATAGCATCTGCATTATAGTGAAGGAAATAGTTTTGAAAATGCTTTTTCTTTTTTAGATAGCTCAAGTTATATCTGCTTCATTGGCTAAAGCTTGCTCAAGGTCTGAACACAAACTTTTATATAATTTTGACTAATTGAAGTTTATCTTCTCCATCAAGATCCAGAGGAGAACACAGCTCAGAATAAGAACATGCTCAACTGGGGGTTATGCTCTGGTCTTACATAAAATACACTTTATTGTATCAGATTAAATGGCTGTCTAGCAGGGCACACTTCAGTTTATCTCAGCTGCATGCATTTGTTATAATCTCACATACCTCACTCTGATTAAGCGTGAACGGATGTATTTTTTCCTTAAAATGGAATTGTAAAATGTCTTGTCGATCTGTTGAAAAAAGAAAAATATAAGATAACAACAAGTCTCTTCATCAGGGACTGAAATGATAAGACAAGGGAGAAGGGACTCAAACTAAAACAGGGGAAGTTCAGGTTACATATAAGGAAGAAATTCTTTACTGTGAGGGTGGTGAGACACTGGAACAAGCTGCCCAGGGAAGTTGTGAAAGCTTCATCCCTGGCAGTGTTCAAGGCCAGGTTGGATGGAGCCTTGGGTGACATGGTTTAGTGGAAGGTGTCCTTACCATGCCAGGGGGTTGGAACTAGATAATCTCAAGGTCTTTTCCAACCCAAACCATTCTATTATTATAACAAAAATGTAGGGAAACTGATCTATTGCTGGAAGGAGCATTCAGAAAGCAGCATTCAGTTACAAACTCATGGTTTGTAGAGTCAAAGTAACACAATCCAGGCCAGCCTCTAGTTACATTTGCCACAGACTTTTCCTAACTGTTTCCCACTTGTCTTAAGGCACATCATAAAAAAAATTAGCTCATTTTTCTGATATCTTATTACTACATCAGTGTGCCAATATAGTGCAGTCCCATCCACTCCCAGGCATAATGAGGGATGTTTAAACATCCTTGAATCACACTGCTGCAATCTTCCAAAGCCAGCCTGCTAAAGATGTCCTACCAAAAGGCTACAGCATGCTGTGCTCTACACTAAGCCTCTCCTGTTGGGGTCCTTTCTGATATAGCACTTATCCTTGGTTCTAGAGAAGTCTATAGCAAAAATACCAGTGATCTGACCCTGTGATTTGCCATATGCTAGAGGAATTGGCAAGCAATTCTCATCAGAAATCTAGGACTCATAAGGAATCTATCCCTAAATGACATCTTTGCTGGTGCCTGATTAACCACATCCTGCTTTAGGCTGAATGTTATCTCAGCATTGCATGATCAGTCTGAGACAGCACAGTGTGATATAACATGGATGAAATTCTGCCAGGAATGGCTCAGGATCACTGAAGTATTGAGAAATAGCAAAGTCACTAGTGAGTTATGCAGTTCCTCCTATCAGCAAGAGCCAGTAAATTGAATGTTCTGTAAGCATCAAATGCATTACAGGAAGAAAACAACCTATGTACAAATGCTGTACAGAATCATGCAAGTTGCCTTTTTATTTGTAGTTTTTGGTCCCTAATGGCTGATTTAGCCAAGTCTCCAGATTTTCTGCCTTCCAAAGGAGAGAAGAAAAAAAAGCAATGGCTCTCAAACCGAAACGTTGTATGTTGAAATCTTCCACTTACGGAAACAATCACGTAAGCATGAAATCTGGGAGTGATTCCTCCCAAAGAACACAAAGAAAGACCTGCTTTCCGGACTTGGCTGTCATGACATGAAGCCTCATGTCATTAAACAGTGATACTGAAGCAGAATAATTTCAAGATGAAAACTGCACATTGCTTTAAGGTGATTTTAAGCATACATTCATAAAGAAAAATAGAAAAGCTCTTAATGGTCAGGCATGGAGCTGGTCTTTTACCTTGCTCTTACTGTTACTTATACGTTTAGAACAGACAAATTTCTATGGAAAAATGTATTGACTGCAACAAGCTACTCTAGATATGCAGAATGCACTTTATGCAGCCTGTTCCAACATCACCCCCGTTGGTTATTGGAAGTGTTTGCCCTTAGACAGAAAGTTATTCTTATGTTATTTTTAATGATAACATCTGCTTATCATTTTGTGCACAGTGTTACCTACTTCACTGATGAGTGTGTAAGCAGAAGCATGCAGTTAAGCAGCACTGCCAGCTCTATGGCGGGCAATGGCATTTGCTGTCTTTGGCTGCCCTGCCACTGAGAACTTCTGAGATCTCTGGGACATGGATTTGTTTGCTGAGTGCTTTGCAAACAAAAGAGCCTTGAGCTAGGCTAAGGAACACCTCAACCTTCTATATTGCCAAAAAATAAAGCAAAAGCAGGCTGACTTTAAGGATTGAGAATGAAGAAGGCAAGAATTCACAATCGCCTGCAAAGGGAGAGTTAATCCTTTATCTCCTTCTGGCAGTTGTGTTTTCAAGATACCTGTACTATCTCATTTCAGAGATTGCAAGGCTTTCTACTAGAGTTTCCACTGCATTTCTGCAGCAGACACAGGGATACAGCCATTCCCTTGTATATCTTCGCTATAGCCTGAGCTATGTGATTGTGTATCTTACCAAGAAAGACATGCTAGCCGAACATCTGCACCATGGCCCCTATCTCTCACCTGCTGATGAATGTTTAACAGATATGCACCTGTTGCAATTCTCCACTTTCCTTTAATGAAGATTTGGGTAACTGAATTAACAGCAGTAATCCTTATATTCATCCAGAGTTTATGTGAAAGCTGTAACAAGATGCCTTCAGGTAATAACTTTAAAAGATTAATGGTCAGTCTCATATTTTTACTGTTCAACTTCTGGTAAAGCCTATAACACCTATATCAAACAGTAAACATCACTCAGCCTGCTTATAACTTTCTTTTCAGCTTAAGCCACAACCCTGGAAGCAAAAGCAACTAGAACTTTGTTCAGTAACTAGGTGGGACCCGGTCCTGCCTAGAAGAAGCATCTACACTCATTTTAAGTACTTTGCTTTGATTACAACCTCTCATAAGTGACACTGTCATGACCAGATACCTCAAATTCACCACTGATTAATTGCATCTCACTTGTTTTCCTGGCCGTTGTCTAGCGACTGCTCAGTGGTGACAGTTCCTGCTGCAGGTAAGGTTTATAAGCATTCATAACAAAGCGGCAAGTCCCGCTCTTCTCAAGTGAGCAGCATTTTCCTGACAGACTTTATTTTAGAATTTGTTCAACAAGATTTTCTTTAAATTAACGTTTGCTGGCTAGTTTAGCTTAATGCCATCTGGTATTGCCTCAGTGTAATTTCAAACCCTCTAAAATTTCAACTAAACTTCTCTGCATGCAATATAATTTGCTAAGACAAAGTGGACCTCATTCCTAAACACTGGTCTGTCTATGCCAACGCAGGAACTAACAGTGGTTAGCACCAAAGATGCAACAAGAGGGCAAAACATTCCACCTGTACAAACATGGCCACAAAGGAAATTCTGCCTTGTTCTTTGCAGCTGGAGTTTTCTTTACACCTTGATGAATAAGACCAGCTTTGCTATTTGATCTTGAATAACTCTGGATCTCATCATTATCCTCTTTTTCTCATGTCTCACCATGGCCACCCTCTGAGGCCTGCAAGCAACCTACTACAATCCTCACAGAGTCAGCCAATATGCCCTGCCTCCCAGGGACCCAAAACCCCAGTCTCTGGAAGTAGGTCACATAGTCTGGAACTGACCTAGCAAGATTGGCTGTGTCAGCACTTGCTCTCTCCCAGCACACACTGCTCTGCACATAGGATAACAGGATTTATTTTTGATAAGGGTAGTAAATAACTCCAGTATAAAACTTTCTGATAAATCTCCTTAAACAGCAGAACTTTCCTCTGGAATATTTGCTGAAGCCCCTTGAATTACTTGTGTGATATTCAAAAGTGTTCAGTAGGTTTCATACAATCACAGACTGGTTTGTATTGGAAGGGACCCTAAAGCTCCTCCAGTTCCAGCCCTCTGCCATGGGCAGGGGCACCTTCCACTAGACCATGTTGCTCCAAGCCCCATCCAGCCTGCCTTGAACACTGCCAGGGATGAGGCAGCCACAGCTCCTCTGGGCAGCCTGTTCCAGTGTCTCAGAGTAAAGAGTTTCTTCCTAATGTCTACCTTGGGAGCACAAATGCTCTTTTTGCCCAATGCTATTGCCCTTTTGCCTGCTGCAAGTTAAATGCTTAATCCTTCAACAGTAATCTTCATAATACGTTTTTCCTGCTACTTCGTTAGCTCTTAAAACCTATTAACAGTGATTTGTAAAGCCTATTATTAGATATTTTTAAAGGTTTCTGAGCAAAAATACTAATTGAAACATACTACCTGCTAATTCTCTACCTAGCACCCAACTTCCTGGCCATTTTGCATCTAATTTACAGCTCCACCCAGAGCTGACCATAATGCAAATCCAGTAGCAGCTCTCTTGAGAACTAGATGTATCTTCTGCCCGGGTTTCAACTGAGGGAGACAGGGCAAGAGGAGAAAGACAGGCAGGGACACCAAACCCTGAAGCTGGCACTGTCCCAAACCAGGACGCGGACATCACACTCCCCTTAGAAACCAACCCAGTTACAGCAGTGACAGCCCTACAGCCACAGTGCTTGCCGAAGGCAAATCAAATAGACCTGAAGGAGAGCAAGTGTAATGGTAGCCTCCAGCTAACCAGATCAGCAACTTCCCTATCAGAAACCACCCATACACAAAGTTGTGGACATCTAGTTGGTGACCAGTCACGAGTGGTGTCCTGCATGGTTTGGTATTGGGGCCAGTGTTGTTTAATATTCTTATTGGTGATCTGGATGGAAGGATCAACTGCATCTTCAATAAATTTGCAGACAACAGAAATCCGGGCAGGAGTGTTGATCTGTTGAAGGGTAGGAGGGCTCTACAGATGGATCTGGATGGCCTCCAGGCAATTGTATGAGGTTCAACAAGCCAAAGTGCCAGGTCCTGCACTTGGGCCACAACAATCCCATGTAATGCTACAGGCTTGGGAAAGAGTGGCTGGAAAGCTGCTCCACAAAAGAGGACCTCGGGGTGCTGATTGACAGAGCTGAACATGAGAGCCAGTTTGTACCCAGGCAGGCAAGAAGTCCAACAGCATCCTGGCCTGTATCAGCAATAGTATGGCCAGCAGGGCCAGAGCAGCGATGGTTCCCCAGTACTCAGCACTGCTGAAGCTGCACCTTGAATCCTGTGTTCAGTTCTGGGTCCCTCACTACGAGAGAGGTGCTGGAGTGGGTCCAGAGAAGGGCAACAAAGCTGGTGAAGGGTCTGAAACACAAGTGTGATGAGGGATGGCTGAAGGAACTGGGGGTGCTTAGTTTGGAGAAGAGAAGGTTCAGAGGGGACCTTATCGCTCTCTACAACTGCCTGAAAGGAGGTTGTGGTGAGGTGGGGGTTGGTCTCTTCTCCCAAGTAACAAGTGATAGGCCAAGAATTAACAGCCTCAAGCTGCACCAGGGAAGTTTTAGATTGAATATTAGGGAAAATTCATTCACCCAGAAGGTAGTCAGGCGTTGGAACTGGCTGCCCAGGGCAGTGGTGGCATCACTGTCCCTGAAAGTGGTCATAAACAATGTAGACAAGGCCCTCAGTGACACGGTTTAGTGATAGCCTTGTCAGTTCTGGGTTGGACTTGATGATCTTAAAGGTCTTTTCCAAAGTACTCAATTCTGTGTTTCTGTGAAAAATAGCATGTGTCACAGCAGGCAAGAGTAGTGTGATCCCATGCATCTGCAAATGATATTGCAAACTCTTCATAATGTTTAAAGTAATTGGACTGCTAAGGTTGGGAGGTCAGTACCTGTGCTAAAATAAGGAGCTCAGCTGAATGGTTCTTTGAGGTGTCAGCTGCAAAAGAGAAATAACTGACCTTGTACAGTAGTTCCTAAAAAGACAGGATTATTTTGGATAAAAGAAATTAATAGGACTAATACATGGGATAATGTCAGGATTTAAAGTACCATGCTTATGCCTAGTGGAACCAATTTCAAAGGTATGTAATGGCATGAGAGTTCCATTATAGCCATGTAATAGTGACAGCTGGAATTAAGGTCACCTAAGTATTCCCATTCCTACTCCCTGCTTTCAATTGTCCATAATTATCTTCCTAAAACTTTCACACTGCCACTGATATTTTGCCCACTTAGGGAGAAGATTTCCCAACTTTTGGAGAGAAAAATCAAGGTTGGAGAGAAAAAACATCTGGTCTAACATTCAGAGAAGACTTTTGTGTATTCTCACCCCCACTTCAAATAAGTATGCTTTTCCCAGGAAAATGACTCTGCACCTTCTGTTTTCTTAAGCAATAATTAGACATAAGTAGTTGAAATACAGGAATGAATAGCTCTTAGAAAAATAATAGCTTTATGAAAACTAATGAAGATCAATTGTATGAAGCATCAATGAACATCAATTGGTGATGTATTCAGGTTACAAGAACCCAAAAACCATCAACCATACAAGCTCAGTACTGAATTTGGATTCTCCCTTTTGACAACACCATGTTCTAAACAACCACTCTCTTGACCAGCCAGATTTTGATCTCAGTGACATCAGTTCACATCTTGAATCACTTCATTGATTTAATTACCTGTAAACAATGCAGTAATTCTGGACTGTGGGTCTGTAATTAAGATAAGGTTCTACCCTTAATCACACACAGTATCAATAACTGCCCTTTATTTAATTTTGAATTCCTTTTCCAGCTGAGGTTCACATCCATTTTCTTTGTGCACATCTTGCAGCTTTTTTTGCCACACACTGGACCCGAATTACAGTTATTTTAGAGATGAGGGAGGAAGGGGTATCTGGCTTTCTACATGCTTATTTGCCTTGATGAACCAGGAAAAAAAATAAACATCAGCTTGTATGCCTATTACTTGAGAAAATGACACTGTATAAGTTGAAGAATCAATGAAATTGAAGGATCATTGAATTTAAGTTAGATAAGAAGTTGGATATTAGGCACATTATTGATAACCAACCATTTTGAGCTACAGCTTCATGCACTACACTGCATCAACTCACACTAGCATTTAGAAGTACTTGCTACTTTCCTCAGTATTTTTTTAGTTCCCTGTGCTACTGTGAAATATGGGAACAGGAAAAACTGGAGACAAAAGTTAAAACAAGAAAGCATCTCTATTTTTAAATCAATACAGTATATATGCCTATGGCAGTGGTCTTTTTCTTCCGATTTCAATCAGAACCACTGAAAAAGGCATCACAAGCAAGATGCAAGAGCTTTCGGTGAGTTATTTCCACTCTCAGTGTACACCATTTCACCTATATTCTTAAGACCACACCTGTGTATATACATATACTGGCATTCAAGTGTGCTGTCACCCTCTAATTCTAGAGCTAAATAAACAAGTTGCCACACAGCCATCTTTGCCACTGTTAACATTGCCATGTGTCTCTATTTGGCTAAATTGCTGGGGAAAGACGCTTTCTGCTTTGTTTCTGGCCCCAGTCGCCCATAGAGGGCAACCTTATTGTACCATGCTAGTCTATGTTTCCTATTCGAGAGAGACATTCCCTTAAAGTTTCTGCTGCAGAAGTTGTTAAATGACATAAATTTATTTTAGATTTTGTTGTTTGTTTGTTTGTTTGTTTTTTCTCAAAATGCTCCTTAATCTTCATAATTTTTTAATTTTTTTTCATTTAACAACATTATTTTGCAGAGCAAGAAAAAAGGGAGAGTATTTTTAATAAAGTCTGTAAAAAACTTCATTTAAATCTTCACTTTTCTGGCTTTTGTACCATAGATGCACTCCTAATTAAAATGGTATTAAGTGAAGAACAGTAAAAAGGTTTATTGAAAGTTCTGTTCTTTTTAATTCATATCAGTACTAAGCAAGTACTTGAAGCATATACACAGCCTAGGAACGCTTGGGTGTAAATAAGGACTTGGGGTTTGAAACTGGGGATTCATATCTGAAAACAGTGCCATAAAGCAAATTAAGCAACATGATACATCTAAATATGTGTACTTTCCAACTTGCTGTGAAGAGTCATGTTAGGCTCCCTTGAACTTCAGCACACTCACCCTTCTTGGGGCACATTCAGTTGCCACCTCTAACAGTCCTCTTAGTCTGGCCTCACAGAGCAAAACGTCTTTAGGAGTGTTTCAAAAACCTGCTGCATTGGGGATCTGCTCCTACTGAATCAATCTCCCAGCCCAAGGACCATAAGGCACTGATTGAGCAAGCCCCGCACTTCTGAACTTTACCTTAACACCCTCATGGAAGATGTAACAAGCACACCTCTTGCATAGTTTCAGCCAGCTTTGTGGCTAGCTCTTGGCTCTGCAGTGATTTGTCTTTCATCTCCCAAATATACACATGAACACTTCTGCTCTGCAGGAAGACCTGAGTCATATCTGACCCTAAAAAGGCATGTCATGAAAAAGTGTCATGAAACAGCAGTCTCATCTACTTACTGCTGCCCATCTTTTCAGCTGGGCTTCCTTTGACTTCATCGCAAATGGAAACCTAGCCGGTACTTCAGGCTTTGTCCATTCAGATGTGCAAGAACCTGTTCACAACTCTAATGATATGAGGTACTTCCTAATGCCAGGATGGCAAGCTTATCACCGGGTATAAAGCAGAGCCTTTCAGTTACAAGCTAGTAACTGAATGAGTTACAAGTTGAAGGCAAACCCATCCACCAAACAAGCTTATCAGATGTTAGATCTCTGCCTTCTGTGGAAGCATGGGTGTCTTTATGGGAGTTAAAGAGAGAATACAAAGCAACTCAAACACTGTGATGAGGGTGAATAAAATCTGAATGTGCTAAAGGAACTCAGTCCTTTCCTGACTACCCATAAACACTTGAAAAAAACTTTCCTGTCTCTGAGGATCTCTTCTCAGCTGCTGAAGTGGCTTTATGGATTTGGCTTTTCACTCTCTCCAATAGTCCTTGGCATCCCTCTCTCACCTTAGCAGCACAAAGCATGGGAGGTGTGTTGGGGTGGGAGGTCCATAACACCTCCTGCCCCTCTGCTTCTCCCCCACTGTAGTAAGAGAAATGTATTAACAACCTCTAAAATCATCCTCTCCCAAGGGAAAAAAATGCCTCTTTCATTACCAGCTCCAGTACAGAGACTCATCAATGAGTCCTTAAACTGACAAAGAACAGGCACAGTCATCAGAACTATTCTCCAGCATTTTCCTGTGTATTGCAAGTGCTTCTGCAATACTCAGTAGAGACACTATTTCTAAATTAAACCCACACTAATTCAATTCTATTAGACAAGACAAACTTCAAGAGCTGTATTCATCAAGCATTCCTCCCTCCCAGTATCTATACTTAAGGACACAGAAGATTCTTTTATCACCTGAAGTTATGAAGCAAGATGTCTCTTTCTAAAAGAGATGTCCTGACACACAAAACTGAGTCCTGAGGCAAGAATTACTTAATGAAATTCCATAACTTCAATGAGTATACTGGGATAGGCAGTAGTTTCCCAGGGAAGGTACCCAGGTATCTTCTTTATACAATTCCAAACCATTCTGCTGAGACCCAGCCAGTGTTCTGTGGCTGGTTTCAGTGTTGTTCTGTGTTGGTTTCAGACAGCAGAAGGACAAGGGAGAGCCCAGGTGACTTTCAGGTGATGAGACAAGAAGAGGAATCCATGCCAGACCATTCCGTGGTTCAGGGCACTCATGGAGAGAAAAAGAAACACTTCACTTCTCCCAGAGCCACCCAGTTAGCAAAGGAGCAAGTCACACTACATTCATAGCTACATTCAACCACCCACCCAACCCACAGCGGGCCCTACCATCATACGGGATCAGGAGAGAGTAGTGGATAATGAGCAAGCCATAGCCTCAGAATCAGGCTGCAGCATACTATGAGTACGGGGTCTAACACCAGAGTTCACAAAGACACATGGACTAGGACAGGAAGAGCAGCCCAACAGCAGGGCTGAGAACAGCTCTGGCCAGAGAAGGAGACAGGGACATACTAGGTGCCTGGGAAAGGAGAAGGGTGGCATAGGCTGTCCTGGAAGAGGGGAAAGCCCACAATGTTTAGGAGAAAGTATTAGAAAGTTATTGTTGTGGTAAGAAGAGCAGACTGGTGCATCCACAAGTGGGACTGGTGGGCAAAGTAAAGACTGGTGTTTATTTTTATTGAGCAACCAGACATGTGCTGAAGGGACCATATGCTGTGGCTGCTTGGTACTCACTGCTGTCTCACAGCTAAACACTTGCCAGCCTTCAACTGAGTCAACTCTTATTAAGATGGGCTTGATGAGGTACTAATTTCAAGCTCTCCTGAATGCATACCTCTTTCCTTTGGGGTCAAAGATGACTTTCCACACTGGACACAAAGCCCCTCTGCCCTCCCCCCTGTGCATAGGACAGTTAGTGCCGCTGTCCAGAGTAGGAAACTGTGATCATCTCGGTCACCCAGGTCAATCTAGAGCTGACTGTCTCCACTCTCTTCACACATCAGGATGCCAGAGGGGCTGAAGAAGCAAAGCTTAAAGCAGGGCCTTGGAAATCTCTCTCAGTATGCTGTAAGAGAATAATTAGGGATCCTCAAAACATTCTTGGGAAATATGGAAGAATTAATATATTTTGTGGGTAAAGAAAAAAAAATCCAAATCTGCTGCAGGAGTTGGAGACAAACAGCAGGTAGGTGTGCAGATCAGCCAAGCATTAAGTGAACCCAGTATAAAATAGAGGCTCTTTGGGGAAGGAGCCATTAAGGCTGTGACTGTGCCCTTTTTATCCAGTGCAAGAGAGCACAATCTGGCACGTTATAGCTTGGCAAGGGAGGAAAAATCGGTTCAGCCAAGAAACCAAGGAGATTCTGGTGAGCTGGAACATCTCCTTCTACAGTGGCAGTTAGTCAGGTTTCCTTTTTCAAGAGAGCACAAAGAAAAGCCTCACAGCCACTTGCAGGAAGCAAAGCAAGGAGCAAAGACCTTTCATCATCTGTTCTGCAGGCCCCCCAGGCTCCACCCCACAAGACATTTTCCAGACTTTCCAGTCAGCCCTGAGATGTTGACTGGTGCACCAGCTTCATCAGCTCTCTGGCATGACCTCGGCTGCATTCCCTCCCACCTTCAATGAGATAAGAGTCAGGAATGTTGTTCACACAATGGGTGTTACTACTCAAGTCTGAAAACCAAAGCAAACACCAGGACATTTGCTGCCAGTTCCAAAGAAGGCATGGGATGAGTTCCCTATGGGAGTTGAAACTTCTTTCCTGATGAAACCTCAACTCCTTTCAGGGTTGTTTTGGGGACAAATGAAGGAGGCCTCATCAGGGAGGGATCAGAGAAGGGAGCACTTGGCAGGGAGTTGCACTAACTCAGGTAATTTGAGTGCTTCTGATTATCAGAGATGATTCACTTCTGTTCACTTTGCACCAACTATTGTGAAAGACATCACATTTATCTGCATTGACTCATTGTTTCACAAGATGAGTTTGAGGTATCGTTACTACCATGACATGGGAAGGCTTGGACATCCAAAACCCTGACACCAGTCGGGAAAAGACTACAAAGGATTTTGGTAAATCCAGACAAGTCAGGAAATGTGATAAATCCTCTCAACTCTCTCTTCATCTACCAAAGATATGGTGTAGAAACCCTTAAGATAAAAGCACTGATGTTGCGAGGCAGCTGACTGTCAAGAAGTCAAGAGAATATCTCTGTCTTTGGGAAGATTGCTTTGATTTTTACTACCACAAGCTGAGTTCTGCTTGTAGAAAATCAGACTTACAAAGAACGTGTCAATATTCACTAATAGTATAGTGAACAATTATACAGAGTCAAATTAAATAAGCTTATGGACAATTCTCAACCTCATACATCCTTGTTAGATGGAATGCCTGGAGCTAAAACCAAAAAAAGTCAAAGCTTATAGCAGGGACCATTTATGCCACCCAACCTAAAATTACAGCAAAGAACTCATCAAATCTGAGAGGGAGGTAGAAGTTAATGGCTGAATTCAAGACAGCTCTTAAGAAAAGTCATGGGAATGAAGATAAGTCAACACAGTTCTCTGTGTTTGGTAGGGTGTTACTTATGAGGCACAATTAACATGCCCTGAAATAATGGTTCTCACTGCTCAACCAGCACTAGTAGTTACTGTCACTACTATCAGAGGTGCTCAACACCCATATGGAGACAGGGTTTCTACAACACTGGCTTCTATTCAAGCATCTAAATTAATAGCCACGTTTAGGGGAAATCTGACTGCATTGGAAGCTGTCTGAAATATCTTCTCAGTAAAAATAAGTGTTTCTTTGCCAAAGGAGGCATATTTTTAAAAAATGAAGAGGGAATGGAGTGGGAGAAAGGGAGCAACTTTACTCAGTGAAGTGTAATTCCTTAAGACATCTACCCACCCCTTGCCTTTCTCCCACCTCAGCAATACACAATGTCTTCATGGTCGGGGAGAACATTCCCTCTCCAAGGTCCTATATCACAAGGTTAAAAGCCTGCAATTATCAGGTAGTAGTTGTAAAGTGGTAGTAACTAAATAAATGCAGCTTATGTAAGACTCTATATAAAGATATGCACCAGAAACAAATCTTGGGAAACGTGGTACAGTCCCTAGTAGGCAAATAGGGCAGAAAGGAAACAAGCACAGAGAAGAGGACAACTTGACTAAGATCTCTGAGGCTCGTAGCAGTGGAGTCAGGAAAAGATGCTAGCACTGTCAAATCCTTATATAGCACCCTAGTTCTCCAGCACCATGTTCAGCATAGCTCATATTTTGTGGTGGTGAACAAGTGGCATGGCCCTTATTAAATGACAATGGAGAGCAAAGCATTGAGTGTCCTGTTAAACTGAGTATCTGTGCAAGGTTGCTAAACAGGAGGCAGGAGATACAAATTGGACTCTGATGAATGAAACACAAAAAGATACAACCACAATCACATGCTTATTGCTGTAAAGAGCTGAACTCTGTAATTAACATCTGTGGGGAAGTGTCTCAAAGAGAAAACAAGAAAGGAAATTGCAATGTGTCTATTTATTTCAATAGCTACTCTATGACTGAGAGCCACTCAGCAGCCTCTGCTATTTGTAGGAGGGTTTCCCAATAAAACATACCAAAGGTGCAGGAAAAAGGCTTGTGCATTGTTTTCTTAACACACAGCAACAGTCTGACAGGTTCCCCACCCCATAAAGGAGAGGGTGTAAAAGCACGCTTTCCTTTGAGATGGTGGGGCATAAATCACAAATCAGGGCAGGGAAAGAGAAGACATACACAAGTGATTACTGATGTAAGAAGAAGCTGAGATTATTGTCAATATCTAGTTCACCACTGCAGGGAAAAAGAGAAGTGACATGCTAGAACAAGTTGACTGGCAAGTGCTTGGTCTGTTAGGTAAGGTCATGATCCACGGTCTGCTAACCATGGGGGCTCAGGGTACACCAGACACCCATGGTCTAAGAGTGTGCTGTTCACGTTAATGACTCCTGTATTATCACACAGTCCTCAATAGAAAGGCACAACAGTCCAAACTTACCAGTCTCTCAACCCTCTCGCTCAGGTCTCTAAACCTTCCTGAGGACTGTCGGGACAATTCATTGTTGTACCGGATGTTGGTGATTTTTACATTGGCGCTGTAATAGAACAGCTTCTGATCTGTAAGTGAAAGAAGAGGAATAGGCAATACTCAAAGCACCAAGACACATGAACTTTTGAGGAACACCTGGGTTCACTAACATTCAGACATCTAGGGGATGGATAAGCCTTCACTTGCATCCAATCCATTCAAATACAGCTTCCAAAAGGTATGAGAGCTCAGCTGATTTATGTGATCTAAGCCAAGCAAGGACAAAAAGCCAGTTTCCTCAATGGCACCCTGGGCTCACACAGGGCTCACACTTTGGGCTCACAAGTGGCACTCTTGCTAGTCAGTTTACCTTTGTTTCTGGTTTGCATGCCACTCAATACCAAGCCCTGGCAGGCAGCTGCTGATGATCAGGGCAGGGGAATAGAGAAACACCACTGGTAGAAACAGGCTGAAGGCTGTTTGTTACTCACATAAAGGAGACCAGAAGACTTGTGTGTTGACCTCATCACAGAAATAGATCATGAGAAAGATGAGAAAGAAGTGAAAACAAGTGAAAGCCAACAGAAACCACAATCTTAAACCACGCTGCACAGCATGAAAAATTCCCAAGACATCTGCAAAGATGCTAAATGAGGAAGGAGAGTGAGCTGTACAGAACCCAGTGGGTTTCCCTCAAATGGTTGGACAGGCTGGTGAAAAGCAAGCTCCCAGCCCTGTGTCACACAAGAAGTAATTCAGTGCACATAGGAATGTTATATTAAACTTACCATATGCCAAAAAGTAAGCTAGAAGACCAATGGTGATAGCTGCTGCCACTGCTGCTCCAATAACAATTAGAGCAATTTTCCAGGGCTCAAAATGTCTTATTTTGATGGCTGGCTGGTGAATTCTGAGAGAAAATAAAACACAAGGTGAAGATTAGTAAAAGACCCTTTTCTGTTTAAACACCCCACACCCCCAAACGAAGCTCCCTTAACATCAGCTGAGTCTTCCCAGCAGCATTAAGTGACTTCTAACCCAACAGCCTTGAATTGAAACCGTGACTCAAGACTATTTTGAAATAGATGTTGGGATATACAAGAAGTCACAGAACACAGACAGGGTTTGAGGTGTTGGGAGAGAGTGGGGGCTGTCTGGAGGGGGTTTGGTTTATTTTTGTGGTTTGGGTGTTTTTGTCAGGTTTGTTTGTTTTATTGGTTGGTTGTTTGTGGTTTTTATTGTCAGGGCCGAATTAAGTAGGAGTCCCACTGAGCACTCTCTTATGTGACCCTCGACTGGAGGTCTGCAAGAATAAACCATATTTTTCAGCTAGGTAAACTTTCATACAGCAGTGTAGGCAGATTTCAACTGGTTAATCAAATCAGTTATCACAGATACGCTGGCACTTCTGCTCCCAAAACTGCTTCGTAGAATAAAAAGCATCCCATGCTTTGTACAGTGGAGATCTACTGAAGCTGATCAGTCAATTTTAGCCTGCAAAGCAGGGCTGGACAAAAGCAGAGAGATATTTCACAGGACCAGCCTGTGCTTCCTGTTTCACTCAGACTAAACCTAAAAGCAAAAGGTAAGCACTGTTTCAGCTTTATTTGCTGCAGGAATGGAATGACAGGGAAAGGCAAGAACATGTGAATGGACCAAGGTAGATAGGTAGGAAGCCTCATCAAATACTTCTCTTTGACATACTCTTAATTACACAGGTGTTAACCCAAATTAACACAAAGGAAGTCAATAGTCAGTAGGACAATATTACAGTTGGACAAAAAATTGCCTGAAAAAGATTACTTACAGCAAATTCTGGCTTTGACTATAAACTCAAAGACATATGAAGATACTTAAAGCTGCACTTTCTGCTACGTTATCAGCCATTACAAAACACAGGACAGGAAGCCATGATTTCTGACAAGAATCCTTCATTCTAGAAGCCAGCTACCTCATTCATAGAATCATAGAAGAGGGTTGGAAAGGACCTTAAGATCATCTAGTTCCAACCCCCCTGCCAGGGGCAGGGACAATTCACACTAAATCATGCCACCCAAGGCTCTGACCAACCTGGCCTTGAACACCACCAGCGATGGAGCGTTCAGTTTCCCTGGACAGCCCATTCCAGTACCTCACCACCCTTACGGTAAAGAACTTCATCCTTGTATCCAACCTAAACTTCATGCAAACATGAGAAAGGTCAAGGTACAGCCATCCCCAGAAAAGCAGGCTGCAGGCATCCTCTCCTGAGGGTATGAGACATCCCACATTCATAACAGAATACATACAGCTCATTTCTGAAACAAATATATCATGAGCCATAAGTTTAAATACATTAAAATAAGGTGGAAATAATTGCAAGTGACCACTGCAGCTGTGTGCAGGAATGAGACACCGAGCACACTGTGCATAAATTCCAAAGCAGGTATTGATATTTCAATCTAATTTCAATGTAAAGCCTTACAATTAAGGCCTTATTACTTCAGCTTGGAAAACAACTGACTCACGTAAGGCTAAACATCGTGACATTTGTTTGAGTGAAAATAGGAATACTCATTTGTCACTCCTATCTGTTCAGACTTGTCCTAGATCTCTCGTATCAGTGCAAAAGCAGTTTCAGGCTTTTGTAATATGGCCAGGACACAGTTAAATATCAAGTACTTGGTAGTTTGGAACCATTTCAGTTTTCTTTTGTACATAGTATAACACTTTTTGTTACTGTCATCCTTCCCTTTCAAGTGCCATTCAGCAAGCAGAAACCCCAGCCTGCAATTGCTACTCACACATGTAATTTTAACTCACACACGTGACTTTCACTTTGTTCGTGAAGCCTGTTTGAGAACATCATGTCAGAGAGGTGCAGAGGGGACTCAGCATCAGCTTCTAAACTGAATTTCCTCAGACAAGAATCTGTTTGACAAATACATCTTAGATAGCCACATAATAGAGGGGAGGGCTGTTTTGGGACTTGGGATGTCGATTTTTTCCTTCCTTTTTCTTCCTGAATAAACTTTCCAAAATATTTTTAAACAAAAAAATATTTGTTTACTATTGTTGAGCAACAATATGAAACAACTGTTAAGGTTTACTCTTCACTCCTACTTTGTTTTAAAAACAAAATCAATTTTAAAAATGAAAGCTATTTTTGAGTAAAATGTTCTCAGGCTGTACCATCTTGCTACTTCCCCATCTGAATAAAGGATTTGAAGGAGGTTTGAAATACAGGTTTTTAAAGATATTTGTGAGAGAAAAACAAAGACTTCTGTCCTGATACTTTCCTATTCCCATTAACTTTGAGTTTTATTGCTGCTTTGCTCTGTCTCCTGAGGTTCATTTCTCAACAATCAATTATTTCATTTAAGATGAAGTGGTAAATGCTCCATCCCTGGCTGCATTCAAGGTCAGGCTGGACGGAGCCTTGGGCAACATGGTCTAGTGGAAGGTGTACCTGCACATGGCAGGGGGTTGGAACTAGATGAACAAGATTTTCCAACCTAAACCATTCTATGATTCTATGTCCCATCATGTAAAGTTGGACAGTGTTTACAGGGATGCAAAATACACAAGTAAGTATTCCAGACCTGAAACAGCTTCCATCCACATGACGACCCGTCAGAGCCTACTCTGCAGAGAGCTGATACAAGTTGAACAGTGGAAATTTGTTTTCTCAGCTCAAGAGTCAAGCAGTCCCTGTTAACTCCTTGGGAACTAAGAGGACAACAGGGAGGGAACAGAGAGCGTAACACAGAAATGCACAACAGGATTAGAAGTGCTTCAGCTGAGGTGCTCACTGAAATCCAGCAGAAGAGAAATGGAGTTTTTAAGCCTGACCCAAATACCAGCTGAAAGCCTCCCACTAACCTCGTCAGGCTTTCTGATAGGGTCTTTTCTGTCTGCAGCCTAACTGAGCGTGCTCTCTACCCCAGAGTCTCTGCAGTAATCTTAAACAGACCACAGTCAGGAAATGGGATTCATCTCTCTGCAGAAGACAGAGTCCCTGATTAAGATTTGTCCGATTAGGAAGAGGAGTGAAATGTTTGCTGACAAAGATAAATGACAAGAACTGATACAAAATCACTCCCTTGCCATAACCATTTTATTTGGTTGTCCTCTCTTTATTTCCTAATTATTCCTAACACTGTCCTTTTTTTTGTACATGGTATCCAGCTGTCATTTTCCTAGAAATACCCACTGAGATATTTCCTGTGGTGGTAGGTGATTTGGGCCCTGCGTTTGAGTTCCTTCCCCCACTGCTAGAACACAAAGAAGCCCCCGAGAAACCCTGTCCTCAACAAAGAGCTCACACCAATAAGCACAGAGCCTGAGTGATCCCTCCACTTACGCACTTTACAAGGCAGACATAGGAAGGACATAGTTAATTATGTCTGTTGACTTTCAGTAATAGGGGAGTACTGGGGCGGGGGGGGGGGGAAAGGCAGTCTCAAAGAAAAGCATAATGTCCTAACTTGCTGCATTTTAAAGGGTGCCATTTATTGTAAACATCACACATGCATTTGCCTCACTGCAGCTTGAAGCTGTTGGTTTACAAAAGAAATTAGTGTCTTTTACCTGCTGGAATTTAAATGCGTAATTAGAACTGCCTCTTTCAGAGGAAAAGCCTCAGAGGTCTTCCTCAGCAGGGCAGAAAGCACACTGACTCCTACAGAAACCCCTCCAGTGAGCTTCGAATGAGAGACGGTGTCTAGCTAAGTCAGCATGCACCATGTCTGCTTTGGCATTGTGTGCACTGACAGTGGCTGCTCAAGAAAGGCGCTGACAGGGCAGCCTAACAGCCAAACCCAAAACAGTCACCTAAAGATGATCTCTTTGGGCTATTAAATGCCCTTTGGGTTTAGCCCTATAAGAGAGGCACGCTTAGACAAATTTTCTACCACATGTGGTAATTCTCTCTTATTAAGGTGCTTCATGAAAAATGAATGATAAAACCCCACCATCAGCCTTAGTAATAATCATAATATATAAACAAAAATGTAATAGGGCAGTGATGGTGTTTTAACCTCTTTGCCAAAATACACTTCTTTACTGGTACATGCAATAACACTGTAAAATAGCTACACATACATTGGTCCTGAGGAGTTCTGCAAATCTGATAAAACAGACCAGCCCTTCTGCCTGAGTGATACTTTATGTGCATCTATGACAGCTTATATCCACTGAGAGTCTGACCCAAAGTATCCATTTTTCTTGTGGCCTGGAAGCTTATGTTTCTGGCTGAATAATGAGTTTTTTCATGTTTTCTGCTTCATATATAATAAACAGTTCCTAGGCTGGGTAGATAAACAGTGAGATACTGTAATCTAGCAATGTATTTTCACTGAACAGAGACGGGAGAAATGCTGCTGAAATTAGAGCAGGCTCTTTAAACAAGAGGCTCAGCTGAGACTCTGAAATCACAGATTGTTCTCATTGGCAGAGAAACTGGACAATTCCATGTTCTATCAGTATGAAATCTGGTCCCCTGTTATTAACAAATCTATCCACAGATCACATGGAGCATTCAGATTGTCTTGTATCTTTCACATGAAAATGTCAAATTTAGCCATACCAAGCTTTGTGTTAGCCTGACTTGATTCAGAATGGAGATCTCTGTGTAACCAGACATACAGATATCAAACAAGTATGTGATGGAAGCAGAATGATTTGACTTTAAAAGCTTATGCTGACCCAAAATACCCAATCCTAAAACTGTGAAAAACATACATAAAGGTGCTTCTGCAACACACTGTAACAGGAACAGCGGAGGCCAAAGGAGCTGTGGGATTTATACTGGGCTGGCTCAATTAATGACAGCAACTAGATTTTTAGACTCAGGGGGAGGTCCTTTCTCATTTTGTTTTTCCTGTTTAAAATGGTCAGAAACTGAGTGAACATGGCAAGGAAACACAAACTGTTCCAACTCCGTGAGAGTTAAACCAGGTGTGGTGTGTGCCAGAATCAGATTCATTTCACTGGGTTTTACCAGAATCAGGATCTACTCTGGGGAAAACAACTGCATAGAATAGGTTTCTGCTTGGTACCTATGAGGGAACTGTACCTGCCTCTTGCAATGATGAAGGTTAACTCCCAGTAATGCCAATGGGACATGAGTGTCCCTGCAACAGGGCTGGTATCCATTTCCTGCTACACTTCAGCAGTCTGCAACTTACACCCATTTTGCCCACACTCATTTTGCCCACCAATTTGCATGACAAATTGGTGCAGGTGGCATAGCATTTCCACCTACACATTCACTTTTAGACTACCATATCCAGCACTGGCCACTCTGTACCTCTCCCTACCAGTGACACAAGATCTTCACAAGGAAGTTATGGCATGACACTGCATTTGCTTCCTAGACTGCAGGACACAGCACAGCAGAAGAGGGACAAGACAAGCAAGGCTGTTTGCTCCACCCTGCTTTCCTTAGCAGCTTTGCTTCCTGAAGGATTTTATGGAGCACCCATTCCAACATCCTGAAATGTTGTTAGGAGGCATATAGGAACTCGATAAAGCTAATACCGAAGCACTGCTCTCATAAGAGACTAAGGCACAGCATGTGATGAGCTCCACACGCTGATCTACATCCCTGCCCAAATAACTCTGGAGACTGAACAGGCTACACAGGGTCTTTGATTAAGACAGGGCAGTGTCCATCCCTTCCCAAGCATGTAAATATTTAATTATCCAACACAGATTTCCCCTAACATACTTTAGATTATTTTATAATATATATATAATTTATTTAGATTAGTTTATAATAATCTAAACAACTATTTAAACAAATAAATCCTTTCCTAATTAGGAGGAGACCAAACTGGACTCGGGTGCTGTTTAACTACCTTCTAGCATGCTTATTAGAATTACTTAACAACACTGTTGATATCAATAAGACCCAGCATCTAGATTTGCATCTAACAAGAAAAAGATATGGCTTTTCAATTCTGCAAGGTAGAGAAATCTCACTCAGTTTTGCTTTTTTATGTAACATGCACAAACCGGCATCCAAAACTGATGGTGATTTCTTTCTCACCTAACTTAGCAGAGTAACTTTTAAGGTATGGATATTATACATAGCAGAAGCTATTGAGCAGGGTACCACTAGAGAGTACAGAACCGAAAGCTGAACTCAGTCTTCTCCTGACAAAGCCAACACTATTGACTAAAATGACACTGTCCTCACAAAATGAGAAAAACACTTAAGTGGGCACAAAGTAGAAGTTTTGTCAATCCAGACAAACGTTTGCATTTCGGCACATCCAGAAATTATTAAAATGAATAAAACCCAAACTACAACATTTTCAAAAATACTGAGGATGGAGAAAAAAACAAGTGGCATCTTGTAATCATTCACAGCCATTTGCCCAAAGCAATGCCAGAGATGAGACTGGTGTTGAAGCCTTCAGCAATCCCAGAGAACCTCAGCCATGCAGCCAAATCATTAGGGTGTTCATCAATTCTTTTGTATTTTTGTGTCTGAGGTCATACTTTTAAGCTTCATCAATCCCTGAGGCAGCAATGAAAAACAAGCTCAAGGAGACTGAGCATCTCCTGTTGCCACTTGAATCCAGGAGCCAGAGCATTTAGATGGAAATAACAAATTCCAGGAGGCTTGTGGTGCATTTATGACCAGATCCCTGCTCTGACCCAATAGAGCACAGTACAGCATCACAGCCAGGAGACTTATCTTTGTAAAACCACTCTAAGCTTTCCAGTACTGTCTGAAATACTGTTACAGTAAAACAGAGCTAAAGATATTCAGCACCTCTGACTGCACAAAATCATTGAGACAATACACCTTGTCATTACACCCTAGAAATCACAGGTTTTTCCTTAAAAGTAATAGGGTCAAAACTGGAATGGTGAATAACTGTAGTGCTCTCCTTATGTAGTTGTGCTGCTGTCACTGATTTAACTGGGACTTCTTGCAGGGTTTAGCGGAAATAGTATTACAGCTAGACCTGACCAAAAGCCACAGTTTCCAAAAATCATGTTACTAACGTTTCACTTTGACACAAAAGAGCCTCCTGGATTCTGCACTGCTGCAATAAAAGCCTACTGGGAGCAGGATAAGACAACCACAGGGAGGAAAAATAAGCGTCAACCTGAGCCATCACATCATTTTTCTAAACAGAAAGCAAATCTTTGGGCTTCTGGCCATACTAGGGAAGGCTTTCTCACTCCAGCCATAGCCATGCGTGTTATTTTTTTCATCTAGACCATAACCTGCAAAGCCTCCCTTTTAACCTCTAACTTGCTGCTCAGATTTTCCACTATTACCCCTTTTCAGGCTGCATATTTCAGACATACCCATGATATATCCTAAATCTAAAAGGATAAAAAGGGCAGAGGTAGAGCAGCGAGGTCCAAGATCTCATAAAAGAACAAACAGATCTCTCTTTTGGATTTAAGTATGTGCCCTTGAAGTCCTAAAGCTGTCCTATAGTCAGCATTCTTCATCACCATTGTACCTCCCAACCAGACTTGTGAAGTTAAGAACACACCACCTACTTTTGAAGATCCCATGGCAGGTCGCGGTAGGTCTGGTAGCCTTTCTGACCTCCAACCAAGGCTTGACTAAAGTCTGGACTGCGTAGTGAATGCTGCTGGAAGACACAGGAGTCGCACTGTCTGGTGTGATGGGAAGGGAAAGGTGTTGAATGAAGATCCTTCATTGAGGCACGGCTGAGCAACACCCAGTACCCTGTGGGTTATTGCAAAATGAGGGAGCGAACTTCAGAATAAAAACAAACAGAGGCAAGCATGGAGTTGATAAGGACACTTCAGATCAGCTCCGCATCAAAGAGTTCCCCAGGCAGAGATGGACAGAGCAGATAAACCAGCCCAGGCAAGATGACTTGTTCTTCACCACAGCAGAACAGGAAGTGTGTGAGATTTCCCTTTTCCAGCACTCCCTTTCTGTCCAGCTTGTGTCTTTACAGCAGGCCTTCTCCTGAGCAGCAGCACCTTCTACCATACGCTCACTGAAGAACCCAAAAGGGAGAGGCACCACGCTATCTGTAGTGTTAAGTCACTCGCCTCTTGAGACAGCCGACACAAAGGCTGAACACAACAACAGACACAAATGTCTTGGTCAGCCAAGCCTGATGTTCCTCAGTGTTCGCTCCTCCACAGCTGTCCTGGACTCCCTTGGCATCAGGGACATGACAACTATAAGTATCCAGCCTCCTAATTACATGTTAGTCATTTAATGTTTGGCATAACCCCGCCTGTGGAAAATGCTTACTCTGTGAAAAAGGCCACCAATCTCCTTGGAATTCCTTCTCCCAGCACAAACATGATTCCTTGGAGGTAGCTGGAAAGGGCTAAAATGGATATTCCCTTCTCCTGGCACAAACATGATTCTTCAGAGCCAGCTGGAAAAAAGTGGATATTCTCTGGCAAAAAATTCTCCATTTGCAGAATTTATTCCAAACCAAAGCAGAAAATTCTGGTTTCTCATCTTTTATATGCTTAGACTTGTGCCAAAATGTTTGAAGCATTTGGTTTTCCAATGAAGTCTCAAGATTTCACAGTAATTTTTATGGGAGCATTTATTACCTTCCAACTCCCCAAGAAAAAAAAGCAAGAGGAAGATTTCACCTATCATACCAAGTCCTTTTCCAGCTTCCCCAAAGATACCCACTCACAAGCACTTCAATGCAATTATGGAAGCACATCTCGGGACAGCTCATTTTAGGACTGCAGGAAAAGCTGAGCACTGCTGCATGGTATCTCCTGTTTCTCTAATAAGATAGATCAAACCAATTGGGAATTTTTGCCTTCTCCTAGCATTCTGTAGAAAGGGCATCACTGCAGTTACCTACCTTATGTGGGGCTTTACTGACTGAACACACAGTTACCTTCCAAGTACTAGCATCCTCCCTGACTATTCCTTTCCCCCTCTCCAGCCCCTTTACTTTCTATCCCAAGGTTAGCAAACCTCAGAAAAGTTTGTGCGCGAAAGAAATCCCTGCTCCACCCAGAAACACCGACCCACCTATAGAAACTCCAGCACTCAGCGGGGTGCTGAAGATGATTACAAACCCATTCTGTCAAGGAGTCAAGAAAATACCTTTGAATTCCTTGGTTCATTCTTTGTTTTGTTTGGGTTCCTTTTTAACACTGCGATCAAAAACCCTGTCATCCATACAAAACACAACAAAACACATCTTAGAATACTGAAAAAAAGCTTAATTGAGTTTGGGATGTAAGACAAGAAAGCACATAGCAATTTCTGTACAGAATGGTCAGGCTGAGGCTTTTCATAGTGGTCTGTTCTGCACTGTTACTGGTTTAGTTAGTATTTAGAGACTACTAATCAGGTGCCCTGAGTACCCCGGCCAAGCGCACTGGGAAAAGATGGCTCTTGAAGAGTTTACCCTGCAGGATGCGTTGAGTTTTCCCTGATGTGCCCAGAAGCTGAGAGACCAGCTCTACCCACTGGGTCAGGTAAAAAGTATAATCCAGCAGAAGCAGTTTTTAGCAAACAGCTAGAGTCTCAGACAAAAGGTACTTGAGATCTTGGGCTCTGCAACAAGACTTTGTGGAGATACAGTGCATTCAGTGGAAGAATACCAGGTTGCAAAGAGTCTCAGGAGGTAGTAGAGGAAGGGTCTCGGACAACAGATGCAAGAACTTCTGGTAACTTTCAGAGCAAACTAGGATAGACCTTCCTGCTGTTACTCCAGAGTACGAACAAGAGATATCCCAAAGACATGATTTTATTTCCTTACAATCAATAATTTTTTTGCAATCTGCCTAATAAAAAATCAAGTAGGTTGCTTTTGTTTTCAAATTAATTAACCATGAAAATGAACTGCCCTGGAAAACAGTGGAAAATAAGGAAATAACTTGCCTTTGTAGGATTATGCAAAATCAGTTTACACACGTCCCCCAGCAACAATCGTACAGATAGGCCAAGAAGAGACAATCATTAAGGAACAATTTTCCTCACAATAAATTAGCGAGTTGCAAAGTGCTGGGTATTACAGGGTTATTCAGTAAGCTAAAGGCAGTTACTGACCTTTTTGGTTAATACTAGGGAAGCAGTGCACAAACTAGCAATCAGAGTGTGGGGTGGAAATGCGGAGAATGTGGGTACACAGGACTTTGTGAATGAAAGTGCAAAAAGACGTAATGACCATTCTCTCCATTTAACCCTGCAAAGTCAGCCCAGCCGGTCAAACAGACTGCTTGCCTAAGAATACTAATAATAGACTACCTTGGTTTATGTTCGCATACTTATATAGGCTCCCTGGCTGCAGATACAAAGAATGTCTTTACAGGAGACCATTGGCAAGCCCCATAGCAATAACATCTTTGGAATTTAGAAGCAAAGATGTTTCAGATAATTGTCTACCAGTTACTCAATCCAGGCCATGAATTTTACACCAAAACCAGCAGTCAGTCATTACCTTTAAACTGAGAAGTAAATGTTCTTGTTGATAATATGAACAGAACTGACAGAAGTGCTGTTTAGTATTGCCTTAAACAACCTGAACTAATTAGACCTGCTTTGAGCAGGGTGTTTGATGAGGTGACCTCTATACATCCTTCCCAGTCAAAATTACTCACAGATTCTGTGAGCATCTGATAAGACCAAATTGGTACAATGCCATGAAATCCTTCCCTAGGACAAATACACTCATTTCCCATCAGCATGTCTTGGCAGCTGAGTTATAGCTTCAGGCCTCCTCTTCCAAAAAACAGAAAGGCATATTGCATCTGGCCTTCAAAATTCAGAGGAAGCTCTAAATGAGATGCATTTCTTTATACTTTTTAACATCAGCTGTATATGTGCTGCACAACTTTTCTGTTTTGACAAATAAAGGGTCACAAGTTTATTGCACTATGCTTGCCTTTGCCATGTGAAATTCCCAGCCATAGATTCATAGACTATTAGGGTTGGAAAGGACCTCAAGTTCATCTAGCTCCAACTCCACACTACAGGCAGAGACACTTCACATTAGACTACTTCCCATGGCTTTCCATAACTGATAAATAGAAAAACAAAAACAGAAAATCCACTGAAATGACAGAAGGATTCTCTAGAGCCAACATCAGGCTGGGAGAGAAGCCAGATCCTTTATCTTGAGCCTTGAAAAGTCACTCGGGGCCAGATCTTATTACATGCATATGCAGCTTTGACATACTGAATGTATGGAGGCTTTCAGATGCTACAGCGATGGCCTCAAGCCCCGAAGTATGCTAAATCCTGCCCTGATTGGTTTCCAAATAGTACCTTTTTCCAGGCCCTTAAAACAGAAACTGCTGCACCCGTCTGAGCTGCAGCCAAAAGGGCCTGGCCAGAATACTGACAACACCCTTCAACAACAGAAGTCCCCCACTGCCGGAGTCACTAACAAAGAATTCATATCCCATCACACTATTTGAGGCAAAAAGGTAGCACGTGTGTACCTGTCCTCTGCTCAGCTACAGCTGCTACTTGGTATAGTGAAACAGGACAGCCCACATTTTCTTCCCCGTGTTCCCTAGCAATCAGGCTAACAAGCTGCTCTACATCCACTGCACAAATCCTCTGTCCCAGTCGAGATACCCAGCATCTCCAAAGAGACAAGAGACCTTTATATGAATGAGACTAGGTCTACAAAGAAACATGGCAAGTTAAGATACAAATAAATCCCTTACAGGCTCAAATTACACAAAACAGCAGCATTGTTTCACACACCAGAAGTGCTAGAGAGACCTACTGGGAGCACTAACACAGAGGTCTGTGGAGGACATCACACTCAAAACAAGGCTTTTCCTACATCTCTTCATGCCCAGAAAGGGCTAGTTTGGATTTTGTTTCACGTTATCTGTTAGCAGCTAACTTGCCTGGCAGACGCCAGAGCCTGGCCCTCTGAGATGCTTTCTGCCACAGCTTTCCAGCAGCTTGCAAGATCCTAAATGTGATTCTTGTACACAGTCGCGTGATTTGTCATACACTATGTTAGCCTTTGAGACTTCATAGGCTAAGTTGGACGTAATGATAATCAAACCCAAGCCCTCCATCCTGCAGCCATTTCAACTCTGGCTGCTCTTTCAGCTACAGTGCAGGAACTGAGTCACTCTGACAGAAAAACGCAGCATGCATCAGGCAGCATGCTCTGTACGGATTAAGGGTCCCACTTGCTTTGCTGCCTCCCTACAAGACCTTCTTGGGTAACTTGCTTTCTACCTACGTGGCACAGAATGGATTGTTCCCTCCCATGCCCTACTATTTTCATCGATTACTCAATCAATAGTAACAGCACCAGACATGTTGGGCACAACAGTGCCAAGTACTGCATCTAAGAGTCAAGTATGAAGAGAGCCTGGTGTCTGCCTTTGGGTTGTCTATCACAGCATTCATCTGTCACAGAATCAGTTGAGACAGTCAGCTCATCTGAGATAGTACACACCACTTAGCCACAGCTGTGTGTCGTTCACTGAAGCTACTAGACACTTTGGAGAACAGAATCACAGAGTGACACAGAAAGGGGACTCTGGAGACAGCATAGCCCAAAATCCGTGTCCAAAACAAGGGCAGCTTGACCACAGTGCTCAGGATCACGTCCAGTTGAGTTTTGTGTATCTCCAAGAACGGAGACTCAATAATCTCTCCTGAGAACCTGTTTCAATGTTCAAACACTCTTAGAGTAAAAATCTTTTTCTTAAAAGCTTTTTCTCATGTTCTCACCGCTGTCTAGCATGGGAGACATTATTTCCTAGCACAGTCCCCCCATCTGGTCTGTCCAGTGGGGAACATGTGATACCAGTTACAGCTCCTCTCAGTATGCAGGTCACTTCAGCTTGCCTGGAGAGCAGTGTCTACTGTCTGGGTCACAACCCCAAAGACTTCAGGCGATCCCAAAAGTGTGCAGCGGGTCAGATATGGCACAACTACTGGTAGATTACTGTGTTGACATACAAAGAACATCTGTGGTTAAAACAGGCTCTGGACACTAGGCTGATGGTAAGTGCTTCACCAATGAAGGGACTGCCCAGTGGCACAACTGGAAGATAGGAAGTGCAGAAGCTGAGGGGACAGACAGCACATAGCAAGCACAACCTTCCAGATTTACTGGAGGGAGGAAGGAATTCAGTATCTAATCAAGTGAATCAGAGACATGCCATGTATTTCCTGGACCTAATCAAGCTTACATAAAACAAAAGAATTGCATTTTTGAATAACAATACTCCTTTATTGCACTTGACCCAATAAAATGTGATGAAAGGGCTGCTGCTCTTTCAAACATCCATCTCCCCATCCATAGGCAACTTTGCATTTCCTGTAATACTTTAATAAAGATGTTGCACTCCTTTTTACTCTTTTAGATAATCTCAAGTGCTGTGACCATGCCTTTGGCTGTTGGATATTATAGACCAGAATCAATGAACTCCAGCATGTTTCACTCACCAAAACTTGCTCTTCTAGCTCAGAATATGGTTCAATTTGCACCACGTTTCCCATCCTGATGGGAAAGGGACAAGAAGAAATCTGGTAAGCTCCTTTTGATCTACAAGAACCCTCAGGAGTTGTCAAAATGGGAGGTTAAAGCAAACAGCACCTGTATGCCACTGCAAACCTCCTATCTAATGAATTCTCAAAGTTACTGCTGCTCTTTGCTATGCTGATGAGCTCAGAAACCAGACCCATGATGAATGTCTGGCAACGCACCTTTCCAGCCCACTTTCCCACAAGACAAGGGTCTGACTAGTGTGTCAGAGAATCATGCAAAATCTTCTCAGCCCCTTGCTCACAGCCATAGCGTGCTGCACCTAACTTATATAAAGGGGATTATTTGATGCCAACTTTCTCATGGAGGAAAAGACAAAACTCCCTCACTGCTGCAGCAGCCTATGCTAAAAGCTGAACAGCTGTAGTCCCCTCAAGCTTTGCAAGACAATTGTGTAGCATCTATCCATCTTCGAGGCAACATGGGCATGGTGCCTTGTCTTCAATCTCTCTACAGAGCTGGAGCAGGGCACTAGCAGCAGCCTAAAGCATAAGGTTCTTACACAATATGATTCACCCTCTAGTGGTTGACACGAGACCTATTTACCTGCACACAAATGTGGGTAACCTCTGGCCAGGTGGGTAAATTCTAAGTCTGGATGGTGTTTTGCTCTTCTAACAGTTCTGCTCTTCTTCCAGTACACTCTTCTAATGAGTCAATAAAACCAGGTGGTTAGGACTACATAAAAACCAGTACGTAACTACACCGTGCAGGATCGGTGTAACATGTTCTAAAATGGAGGAGCCCCCATCTTACAGATGCTTACCATGATGCAGGAAATTAACAAGTACATGAAACAGAAGGCAAATTTAACAAATTTTATTAAAATTACATATAAATTACATTCCTATGTGTCATGCACAATTGTACTTAGATACATCCCATTCTGCATTGAGTGAAAATGTTAATTCCTCTGAAAATGTGGCTGAGAGAAGATGAAGCTTGTGGCTTCATAAATAGGCGAGACTGCATCTTAAAAGAAACATAAATCTAATAGGCCACACAAAACAAATAAAATGGTTTGACCACCTGCATTGCTTCAGGCTTCCATAATTTCCCCACAGAAAAAGCCAGACAATGCTGCCATCAGTGTAGTTTTTCCACAAGTAAGGGATTTGGACCCATCATATCCATCACTCCCAGTAAATGAGGGGCATTCTTTCAAGTGTGCCTCTTGACAGTCCCTAGTTATACTGCTTTGCATCACCAGTAGGTCTCACAGCATGTGAACTACATTGTTTCCAGGAGAATCCAGATCAGAATATTGTTCCAGCTGCTATCAGGAAAACTTCACAAGGCAGTACAAAGTAGAGGCTCCCAAACAGACACGATGTAGAAGCGAGGTCCTCTTCAGTCCCTTCCTCCTGGCTGCACTGTGCTGGCATTCAGTGATTAAGGTGGATGGATCAGATACTATATCTGAGTAGATGCTTAAGGAACTAGCAGTTGAGTGATAAGTTCATTTTTCCTGCCTTGTGTGCACTACTTTTGAGGATGTATTTGCTGCAGCCCTTGATACAGAGCAATGTGCTCAACACTTTCTGATTTTGTACCCACGTAAGTGCAACAGGAATGTCCACAGATGCAAAATAATTTCCTTGGACATCTACTTACCTATTTGGGGGAAATAGTGAGGTAGCTTGGATTTGCAAGGCTAAAACAACAAAGTTTTCAAGTTATAATTAAATCCCTGGGACGGGGAAACCATTACGCCCTTTGAAAACCCAAGTCTAAAGTGCTTTGAGAACTGGAAATCCATGACATCTTGTAATGATGCTTTTCTTCACGAAGACCAAATTTTATTCTTGCTGGTAAGAAAACTCATTGCCAGCAAGAAAAAAAAAACATAATTATATGTACTTGTCATACATCACTTTTAAGCTTCCTCTACAATATACTTCAAAGCCATGTTCTGCTTAAGGGACTAAGAGGAGATGTGTTGGGCCCAGACCTACAGAACTAGTCTGCCATTTTTTACTCCTTATGTAGAAATTAAGCCACCAAAGTTTTGTTTCTGAAGCTTACAACATTCCACAAGAAAAGCTCCCTGAGAAAAAAGAAACAGAATTAAGTGTGAGGTTTCCTGATACACACAAGTATAGAACACACAACAGCTGCATACTCTCATCCTTTGCACAGACCTTCTATGGGCATCCAAATATTCCAATACCTCCAGTGAGGCTCTACAAAAGCATGGTTCTCTGTACTGGCAAGCAAAAAGATCACGTAACGTGTAATCAAAATATTCCTGTTAATTCAATGGGCTGCTGATCTTTTTGGCAGCACAGACCAGAGGGGAGCCCCTCAACTGCCACTTGCTATGTCAGCTAACTTGTACTCAATTTGGACAGCACTTTGATTCCAAGAATGTAATCACTGAGGGCCTGTTTCCCCAGGTTTTATACCTATAACCTTGCTGAAAGCCTGCTGTTTGCCTTATGCCTGGCATATGATTCTTCCTTGCTTGCCATGCTGCACCAGCTCTGAGACTTGGCAGTGTGGCTGGTATCTCTCCTTTGCCAAGTTCTTTCTCTTCTGACCATAGACAAAAAAGAGATCAATCTGAGTAGCTCATTATCTAGCAACTAAGACCACAGAATTTGCTGCTGTCAGGAGAAGCATCCTTATGGAAGTGCTGGAAAGAGTCTGCAGATATACCAAGGAAAGCATCCTCACCAGCAACAGGCATGTTCTGCTGCCAAAGCGTGGAAGGTGTTTGAGATCTACCTTGCAGACGGAAATATGGGCTCCTGAAAACAAAGTCAGAGAGAATACAAAGTTTGTGTGGTAGAGATTGAATGGGTTACCTATACTCTGACAATGAGACACAGACAACTCTTAGTTCCTGACAAAAGACAGGGATCTTTACATAAAATGACTGGGTCAGTCAGAAGTTCTGCCCTGCTCTGAAGGAGACAGGTATTTCCACCATAACATAAAACCTAGGGTTTTTTAGGATGCAGTTGAAGATGCACATATTAAATTATGAAGACTTGAGAACAGTATTCACAAGAATAAGCAGTTTAAAAGGTTGGGGGTTTTGGCAATGGTCATACTGAGATCATTACAATCCTTCATCCTGCATAAAAAGTCATAGAATTTTATTCAGAAATATACAATCTGTAAAGTCGAAAATAGAAATTAACTCAAATACTCGAATATGACAACAGACTGATATGAAAGCAAAGTGGTTTATGGTTTTAAGTCCAGCAGTCACTCTCACAGCAAATGCTGTGGTAGGGGTTGTTCCTATGAAGCAATGCATGGGTGTGCATATACTTGTCCAAAAGAAGGTGGATAAAAGTTAGTGTTTTCTGCTGATTCCCTTTTCAGGGCAACATAGCAAAGAAAAATTCTCTGTTCACCTAAGTAACAGTCTGATGTGATATTAGGAACCAGAACTCTTTTAAGCCGTCTTCCATTCTTCATTAGAGTACGCTGCCTGGAATGATGCAGGAAAAAGCTCAAGAAGAATTCAGAAGCACAGCAGCTTCGGAGTTGGGCTGGGCTGTAGCTGGTGTACAGACAGATGGGACTGTGGGAGCACACAGAAAATGAGTGGGCCATGGTTTAGTTACAGCTTCTCTTGGATGCCGGTAAATGATTGTTTGGTTTCAAGTGCTTTGCCTGGGTATAATAGTTGGGATTTGGCCACAGAGAAAAAGGGTCAGTATATTGCATATATGTATGAAGGCAGTTGTCCCTTTGATAGATTACTTCCTGAGCAACAGCTGTCACATGTATAAAGTCTGTTCCTGTCTGGCTATAGGCCAAACCAATTTCAAGTCCTAGACTGCTCTGAGCTTGCTGGCACTTGACACATGGCCACAAGCTAAGCCAGCAGCTGTTTATAGGGTAACCACAGAGCAGAATGTGTCAAATGAATAGCTGTACATAGCCCACAAAACTTAATCCACTGCAGGTTTCAGATGCCCGTTTTCGACTTGATCCAGTTCCGATAGTAAGTCACTCTTGTGTACACTCCTGGTTTATTTCGCTTGCCACATTCATCTCCCCAGCTTACTATTCCCACCAGATACCAGATTCCTCTGGAGTTCGCATTCACCAGTGGCCCACCAGAGTCACCCTGAGGAGAAAAACGTCAACAGGCAGAAACAAACAAAGTAAACAGGGTTCGCCTCACTAATGGAACAGAACAATGAGACTTGCTGCAACAGAGATCTGTCTCTAGACCACAGCTATAATTCAACCTCTACAGTTTACTGACAACACAGAGACTGACAGCTTATGTCTAAATTCGGTCTCTCCCTCTCCACACCCTCCCATCTATTCTCTCACATGTGCATTATATATAATCCCCAAGCCTCTAAGTGCAGACTTCAGCCCACGAAGCATGAAGCTCTTCATTTACATTTGTCAAGATATTTGACCCCATAAATTTAATCAAGATTACCCAAAGCACATTTTATTCCTAGGAAACATCACTTCCTGCCCCTCTTATTTCCTTTTTATTATTACCTATGAAGCGACTTACCTGGCAGGCATCCACCTTCCCCTGCAAGTATCCAGCACACAACATTCCAGGTGTTATCGCTCCATTGTACACTTCTCTTCTATTACAAGTTGCAGTACTTATAATTTTTATTTCTGCTTGTCGAAGCTGATTAACACTATAGCCTAGAAGGAGTATTTGCAGACAGGATATTTAAGCTAAAACACTCCAGGATTAGGAGCAGTCAAGTTTCCCTATAGCTTTTCTGCTATTATAGGCAATGAAAGGAAGCTACTCCAACAATGTCTCAGGAAGAATCATAGAATGATAGAATAGTTAGGGTTGGAAAGGACATTAAGATCATCTAGTTCCAACCCCCCTGGACAGGGGCAGGGACACCTCCCACTAAACCATGTCACCCAAGGCTATGTCCAACCCGCTCTTGAACACTGCCAGCGATGGAGCATTCACAACTTCCCTGGGCAGCCCATTCCAGTGCCTCACTACCCTTACAGGAAAGAATTTCTTCCTCAGAT
>JASSUY010026337.1:0-20084 GCA_032466535.1 Forpus xanthops | reverse complement strand
CTGAACAGCCCCAACTCTCTCATCCTATCTTCATACAGGAGGTGCTCCAGTCCCCTGATCATCCTCGTGGCCCTCCTTTGAACTTGTTCCAACAGTTCCATGTCCTTTTGATGTTAAGGACACCAGAACTGCACACAATACTCCAAGTATTCTCACAGGTGAGGTCTCACAAGAGCAGAGTACAGGGGCAGGATCACCTCTCTCATTCTGCTGGTCACGCTCCTTTTGATGTGGCTCCTCTTAAAGTCCTTCACTTTTTCCCAAACCTAACTTTTTTCAACTATCATCCTCACCACATGCTCTTCAGTATAACAGACCAAGGGATTTTTTTACATGTTTCAGTGTTGAATTCAGCTGTAGGCCACAAGATATGCCCTTGTATCATTGCAAAGGCCCATTTGATTAACTGCAGCATGGCTTTAGTCAATCACTATGCACCCCATATGCTACTTTTATAGTTCAGTGGATCTCATAAGCAGATATATAGTCTCATCATCTCAGTCTTCACTGACATAGACTAATTTGAATGAAGCTCACTTAAGTCATTGGATGAAGACTGATTTATGACCAAAGAGAGAATAACTGATGAAAACTGTCATGATACATCTATGACAAAGCTCAATGGTGAAAGAGTGTACGTCAGAGCTAAACTCAGATGGACTGGGCCAGTGGGAATGGAGAACAGAATGTATTCAACCAGTATGATGCATGATGCAACAAAAGCTGCTCTTATTCCTGTAAGGCTAACATGTAAAATCTTTTACCGTTCTGACTTACCAACCTACTGACCAAGCCAGAAAAACAAGCAGCAAACTAAGCCCAGAGGTGTATTATTAGCACATGCACCTATCAGACCAAGTCTAAGGAACCCAACATAAAAGAAGAAAAAAAACTGAAATGTAAAACTAAAAACAGTCTTCTCAGATACATGTGTGACAGGGCATGGGAAAGCAAGAGACACTCACCATCATTCTCCAAAGCTCCCCAACCTGTGACAAAACAGGAACTGTTGTCTGGGAACACATGAGATGCTTCAGGGAGGCAGACACTGTGCACATCACTGGTGAACTCAATAGCAGAGGCAAGTTCAACAACAGCCACATCATATTCATGATTAAGGCCTAAGCTGTTGTATCTTTCATGAACAACAATTCTTCGGACTAATTTTTTCTGGGTTGGAGGTCTCAGCAGAATTCCAAAGCTGGCAGTCCACCTCCTAGGATTTGTTCTTCCCCTGTAAGGTATTTGAGGTCATGTCACTCAAAACAAGATCCCCAAGGGAGCTTAGCTTGCCATTGAAAAACCAAAAACTTATTCAACTTATTATTATCTTTCTGCATATACAAGTATCAGCAGACCTCAAAAAGTCAGAGCATCCAAGAGTCCCAAGACCTGGAGGATCAGAAAGGTGCAGAAGTGCTGATGACTTACCCTTTAAAGCAGTGGGCTGCAGTCACTAGCCACCTATTACTGATCACTGATGCACCACAGCGATGGCTCCCGTCATACTGAATACTAGCCTGCCAGGGCCATTCCCCTTCCCGTGCACGCTGCCCGCCGGTTATTCTCTCCTCTCCTGTGAAGGAGAATGCCTGTTTTCGTATTCCACAGCCTACCAAAGAAAAAACAGCTCTGCTTTACCTGATTGAGGGAAATCAGGGTGTTGCTTCAGGAAAGGCCCTCATAGCTGCAGGCAGAGGTATAACAGGGCAGGGTGCATAAGACAGCCTCCACCTAAACCAGTGCCTTCAGCAGCAGGGAAACCAAGTGTCATGGGCACAAGCATCTCAGGATAGATGTGGGGTAAACAAAGTTTGGTAGAAGTGTCACTACTTTTCATTAAGCCAGTTTTCAGACACACAAGCCCATAGGGCACTCCCATGGGAACTGAAGGCTCTGTATCTGAGACACTGCATATTTTCCCAGCTGGAGCTGTTTACCTGTTTAAGAAGATACTGTTTCTACCTTCTTTGCTTTGATATTTGATTAGAACTGTATAAAAGGGAAGGTAACGTGTGCAGTCACTAGTGTATCTGTGCATACACAGGCACAAACACATGCACTGATAACCTAAGCATTTACATTCATATAGCTTTCATAATAGCAACATGTACGTTTCAACTAAAGACAAAACTCTCTCAGTAAAGAACATCATCCTGAGTTTTTTGTTTGCCTTTAAGACTTCCTCAAAATTGAGTATGAAAATACTGAGGAATCCCCGCATAAACAACCACCACACCAGGGGAGGTTCTAAGCCCTACACACACCACCGAAATATGACAAGATAGACACTGCACATCACTAAAGAACAAAATGGAGCCAATCTTGCCATTATTTCTAACATCCCACCTGCATAGCAGAGTCAAGACCAACACAGTCAGTACACCTTTAGGTGTCACAGAATTCCTGAAGACTAGTTTGCAAAAACCCCACAGAACCAAACAAAAAAAAAACATCCCACAAACTAGGCAAAGAAGGGATTTTGACAGGTCACCTCCAGGTCAGCTTTGACAACAGCAACAAAAAAATAGCATCCCCTTCTTCCAGCAGTTTACTTATAGCCACTGTACCAAGAGCACAGGCATGTATTACTCAGCTGAAAAAACCAACTCTTAGCTCCAAACCAGTTAATTCTTAGTCCATTTAAAGATGGGAAGTCAATGCACAGAGGCTCTGAGACCATGTAGGGCACTGATGGAGTCCCATAGGAAGGGGATTTAAACCACCTCCTGGTTTCCAGAGGAGCTTTAAGACCTCATGAGGGAGCAGACAAGAGGAGTGGGACTTAGAATCTGCCTCTCTCCAGGGCTGTGTCACTTCGTTGCTCTCACTGTGGACAGCTCTTCTGCCTTTCCTACACTCTGACCTTTCCCTGTACATTGCCAGGTTTAGCTCAAACCTGACAGACAACTGTGGCCAAACCTTTCTGCAAAGAGGAGAGGGCAAGAGGGAAAATGTTATTGGAAGGATTCCAGACAGAATCCTGGTTTTGTGCAAAGCTCACTAACAGCAGCTCATCTACTTGCCCCTACTTCCCATAATCAACATTTAAACAATTGCTTTAAACTTTTGCACCACCAAATCAGAATGCCTGATTCTGAAAACATTACAGAGTCAGACAGACTTCAAGAAAATAAGCTGAAGTCTTCCCTGGATCATGCTCTGTCTACTGCTCTAATAACTTTAACAAGTTATTTTTCCAACTCTCATATCAAAAGCATAAGAATCTCGTAAACACAGAAACCATAGCACCATGTCCCTGGACCTTTTCTATAAAGCATTTGTACTTACAGTTGTTTAAAAGGTTATCACCCTTTTCCTTATTCAAGTCTGGAATGAAAAGCAAACACACAAAAGTGTTATACATATTATACTGCTATGTGATTTAACACAGATTCCCTCCCCATAGCCAGCAAACACAAATTAAATGGTTTACTGTAAGGAGTGACACTATGGTAAAAGGAGTAATTTGCTCTGCTGGAGAAGTTCAGTTAAGCGTCTGTCCCTCACTGAAAGCATAAGGCCAAAGGATACATCTTTCTTGCCTTAGCTCAAAGCTAACAGAAGCAACAGATGACTGCAAATACGTCCAAGTAACATCTACATGTGTATTGTGCACAGCCACCAGCAAATGCTTACATACATTTGTTCAGATTCAGTATGCAACATAACATGGTCAAAACACTCTTCACAGACCCTCAGTGCTGGGCTTGACTGGAGCTAAACTAACATTACTGAATTCTTTCCTACAAAAAACTCTGCCAGATTCTGAGGGCAACCAGCAACATATTCATGGGAGATGATTACTGCCCAAGGAACCTCAGGTTTTGTTATGAACACTGGCTACAGCAATTTGTCAGACAAGCAAAGGAGGTACCACGGGGTGAAGGGAGCCACCACAACCTTGCATTTTTTTTAACAGTTTGAGGACTCTGCAATTCCAATACTTGATGATACAGGCTCTTGTTCAATTCACTGTGTGCCTGAAAGTAACCTGTGAGCCCATGGTCACAAAGTTGGGCTTTTTTTTGACGAATTAGTGAGGACAGGACATGACATGACCTCAGTCAATCAACAGAGCTAAATCACACAGAAAGAGCCTCTGGTACACAGAGAGCTCACACATAAATCAGTTCCAGCATGCTTTGGTTCTTTTAAGGCTAATTCTTCCAAGTTCCCAGGCTGTCAGCAGTAATACAGCATTTGGAGAAGGCAAAAGAAGAAAATGAGAACAGTCTGCATTTGCATACTAAGGTGACACTCATTACACTAAGAACAGCAAAGTATGAGGAACAAATTCCAAGCTGAAAACACAAACCTAAGCCACTTGCCTGTGAGTCTAAGGGTAGACTCGTCAACATTCAAGAGCGTGGAGCTTGATTTTAGCCTTCTGAGTAACACGTTGTTGACCTGACTCCAGGTTGTTGCCTTACTGTCAGCTGAGGCAAATTTAAATACCAGAACAACAGATGCAAGCACTCCACCAGCATCTGGGCTGCAAACCAACAACAACAAAGTGGTGTCATTCTCTTCTTTTCCCCCCATTAATCCTCTTTGTTCTGCTGTTCACTTTATGTCTTCTTTATATGAAAACAGGTCTGGTCCGCACTGATATATAAAACAAATTGTATAGCTGTGCACAAGCAAAGGAAGATGATGACATGTCAGCACGCAGCAAAAGGCTTGGTCTTGCTAAAACAGTGGGAGCACTCCCCAGTGTTCCCATATTCCTAATATTTTCTGGGAAGCATTACAAGCAGTACAGACAAGAAGGAGAGGAGGGGTCACACTCTTTGGCCTTAATACAGCTCACAGTCAGTAGAACAATACAGCAAATTAAAACTCTTTAATAGACACACAACAGGCCATTCCTAGCAGCCACTATAAGACCCAGTTTAGAGCCACAGAAGTTAAAAAGGTCCTTTGGCCTTTCTTTCCATTTAAGTCACTTGTTCACTTATTGGTCAGTTAGCTTCATTTATCTAGAGACAAAATGGCACTAGCTTGAGTTACCTGAGCAAGGCAAGAACAATTACTGTCAATATATAATACTGGACCAAATATTTTAGGCTAGCAGTCTAAAGAAAAGCCAGCTAAAGCCTAGAGGGAATGGCAGCAGGGATTCAGCTAAGCTGGTCCAGTGCCTAGTTAAAGATACCTACAACACATCTGTGGTGAAAACAAGCTTGGAGGAGATACACTGTTTGGTTAACCTAAGAGGTTTGCATTCAAGCTCCCAAGTTTCAGTTAATATACAGTATGGAGGCTTGTGGAAGAAACCAGCAGCAGAAAACAATGCGGAACAGTTTAAGGAAATGACTCATTCCAGCGGGAGAGAGGTAAAGGCAAGAAAACCCAGAAGTGCTATGGAGAAGGACATTTGTGGGAAGTTTGGTATTCTTTGCTGTCTAGGTGTCATGGGTTCAGCAGCAGCAGTTGTTTTTCTCCTTTAAGAAGTATCTGGTGCAGCACTGTGGTTTTGATTTTCGGCTTGGGAACAGTGCTGATAACACCAGTGTTTATAGTTATGGCTTAGAATATTTAGGCTAGCAAAGGACTTTCTGAGCCTCATGCTCTGCCAGGGAGGAGGGGAAGACGGGAGGAAGCCGAGAGGAAGAAGAAACAGGGCACCTGACCAAAACTGACCAAAGAGGTATTCCATACCACAGCACATCATGCCCAAGATGTAAAACGGAGGGCAGAGACCTGGAAGGGTGGGGGTGCACGGCATGTTCGGGCTTGGTATCAGGTGATGGGGGTGCACTGCTTGGTGGGTCTGGAGAAGCAATTGTACTCTTTTCCCTTGTATTTGCCTTGTCATTATTATTACTGGTGGTAGCAGTAGTGATTTGTCATATACCTTAGTTACTAAACTGTTCTTTATCTCAACCTGTGGGAGTTCATTCTTTTGATTCTCCTACCCATCCCCCTGGGACTGGGGAAGAAAGAGGGGGGAATGAGTGAGAGAGAAAACTGCATGAGGTTTAAACCATGACACTAGGAAAAATACTCCACAGCAAAAGCAAGCCTTATAGAAATATAACTCCAAACCAAAAGTAATGTGAAGAAGGAAGCGATGACTGTTATTGCTGAGAGCAATATATAATTACTGCAGAGACAGGAAAGGCTTAAAAACTCTTAAACAGGACCTTTATACCTTTTTGCCCCACTTCTTTCCCTCAGCTCTGTATCCAGGTATCTCACATTGGAATAATTTTATTCATTCAGACCTTTTCAGAGAGGGAGGAGAATAGTCATCTGCTGTACACCATGCAAAGGGGTAAACACCAGCCTGGGTTTCCATAGGAAGAATTAAGTAGAATAAAGAGCTGACCCTTTATCTCTCAATCCCTTAACTAGTAGTAAAAACTGGGATCACCTAGTAACTTGGTTACTGCATTACAGCCATAAACAACTGGTAATCAATCTGCAGAAGTATAAGGTAAATTTCTCTTCCATGCTGACGTCTGAATGTAACTAACCCCTCAGTGTTGCCAGCACTGAAGGAGAGCAACAACCAGCCAACTTAGTCATGCTGCTGGTGTAATCCAAGCATAAACAACCAGGCACACTCCATATGGTCAAGCAGAAGGAAGAGTATTTGTCACATCCCTGCTTATTCCTGGCATTCACATTACTTACCTTAAGCTGACAACATGGGACCTGATGTACCTTCTACTTAGAAAAGACCCATTGAATACTGCAGACACCTGTTAAGTAAAAATAATGTGTTAGACCACATCTGCAATATGTACATGCTGTCAAGATACAGCAGTCTCATGAGCCTCCAAAACACGAGAAAATGCCTTCAGAACTCCATCTCTACACCAAAGATCCCAAATTTCCCTCAGAGGGTACAGAACCAAAATAAACAGCTGACTTGGCCAATTTTATTGTCCCTTCTGATATGTGCATGCGTCTTCCACCACAGAGCTACTGGAATAGACAGCACCTGAGCTTACCATCTGCTTGTGTACAGTCAGCAATGCATCTTTAACCCACTATAGCAAGATTTGAAAGGTAAGTGTCATAAGGATGAGGCACAATCACCTCTATTTCACAGATTCTTCACCATAGGTCAGGCAGAAACAGAGAAACAGCTTACCATGGTTTCAACTTCTTGGCTCAGGCGCCTGAAGTCTTCTGTGGTTTGCCTTTCATACTCAGGGTCATATTCAACATTGGTGACTAGGAAAGTTGCATTGTAATATCGGTCCTGATCTAGAGAAGAAGAAAAGTGAAGGTGACTGACCTTCTGCAGTACAATTCAGACAGGCACAGTATGTCAGAGTATGGCACAAGTAAGGTTCCCAGGCTTTAGCTGTAACCCTATCAGCTGTGGAATTACAGCTTTATCAGCATTTTGGGAATAGGGGGCTCTGGACAATATCCATAGAGGCACTGGGGTAAGACAAGAAACTAAAGGAAGAACAAACCTTAAATCCCTGCTTTAAACAAATAATATTTTAAGTATTCTTGTAGGTTTTCTAATCAATTCAGATCTTGAATAAGGTGTAGTAAGTTTTCTCATGTACATTCTATACCAGGGGTAAATTGTATACCTAAACCATCATGCAAGACCACAGTAGGAAGTGAAACACAACAGATCCCTGAAGACTCGTGACAACAAAAAGACTGGTGCACTTACCACGACATAAAAAGTATGTAGTCAAGCCAATGATGAGAGCTAACACTAGTATCACTGATACAACGATGACTGCTATTTTCCATGGCTTCATATGCTTCGTTGCTCTTTCCATCTGGATCACTATCTGCATTGAAGAAAGCAACATGGAGAAATTACTCTCTTGCACAGAAAATAGCACATCCTGAAACAAATCATATCTGGCACAGCTTAGCTCAGCTGACAAACCTCACAGAATGAGGAAGGTTGGGAAAGACCTCTAGACCCCATGAGTCTGACCTTCTTTCCAAACCAGGTCCCACTATAGCAGGTTGCTCCAGATTTTGCCCAGCCAAATTTTTTTTAATTCCAAGGACAGAGACACTCCAGTCTTTTCTTATGACTTGATCCAGTTTCTGATCAAATGCAGAAGCTTTTTCTTTGTATCTGGTAAGAATTTCCTCTGCTCTAACTTGCTTTCATTGCCTCGCAGCCCTGAAAAGGCCTAGAGTTGTGCAGGTATTGCTAGTAGAGACAATTTCCCATTAAGAAATATTAAACAGATTTCAAGTGCAGCTGACTGCCCACACAGGTGCTTAAACTGAACATAAACGTAATAATTCATGAGTGATTAAATAAATTCTGAGACAAGAATAATCTAGGCTACTGGAGATGCCATGTAATATACAGCTTTGAGTTATTTTTAGTTGGCATGAATAGTAACATTTATTGATCCCCTACAAGGTCTACATTTTATTGCACCAAAACCACACATACACTGTAAGAGACCACATCCTGTTTTCCTGCCAGACAATCTGTCAGAGGGGAGAGAAATAGCTACTCGTGTAAATGTGATATGGAAGTAAGACCTGGACTTTGTGACTCACTGAAAGCCAACAACAGACCTGTAAAAGGGCCAAGAACTTTACTGACACATGGACAAAAAGCACATAAGCACTTTTCTTCCACTTATGTCCTCCTTTGCAGCATTAAGCAAGAGAACAAGAGGAAAACTGCATTTGCATGTGTCCTCAGGAGCTCTGTTGTAGGACTGCGCAAAGCCTCAAGCACAATTATTTCAGATCCCCAGTAATTTCACAGCACACTTTGTAGTAATTGTTGTCATGCCTTTCATTAAGTCCCTATGTCAATGGTCAGCATTAGTACATGGTAACAGAAAAATACGTGGGATAACTTCTCAAAGGTACCTGGAGTGACAAGTAGTAACAGCCACTGATCCATGTTTTGTATTTTTGTAGACCAGACATACTAAACACTATTTTCCTCTTTCCAGGCACAACCCTTTCTGAGCAACATCTGAGAAAACAAGGACAGGAAGGGGCAGAAAGGAAGACATAGAGAGTGCAAGTCTTTGCAGGTTTTTTGACTATAAGGTGCCAAAAAAATCTCAGAGAAAGCGGAGCCCAGGCTGGCCAAGATTACTTTCTTTGGAAAGTGCAAGCTGCAGTAAGCACATAATATACACACACTAGAGCTCAACTGATTCCATGAAGCCTTGACTTCTCACCATTTAGACCTTCTCTATATACACTATCCATTACCTCTGAGGGTTTCACAGATGCAGAGATTCAGATAAAAACTTAAGACCTGTGGTCCTGTCCTGCCTCAGTTTCTTTAACATGCTGTAGCTTCTGATGGACCACTCCCATCTTCATTTCAGTCTTTTCACAGTCCCATATCATAGAATTGGAGCATACTTTACCAGCAGCCAGCTACTGCCAGTTACATGGAAGTCTCCTGGCTAACTACAATAGCCCATTATGGTAAAATGCCTCTGTCCCTCCTTAGCTAGCCACCTCTTATTAATTAAAAGATTCTGCTTTAGCATCTCACTTTGCCCTCCTCACTGGAGAGATTCTGCTCTCCATCCTGAGCCCCTGTCATGTATTTCAGTCAGCCTGGTTCCCTATGCTTCAGTCAGCCCACCCCAGTGTGCTCCCACCCAAATAATCTGAGCAATATCCTTTCATTGCTCTTAACAGAGAACACAAAGCACAGCCCTGAGGGTATATAGCTGACCCTGCAGATCCTGAGGGAGCAATACTCGTTTCATACAGTTTCAGTTTCTCAACTGTACATAGATTTCCTCAAGATATGGCCTTATGCCTAAGCTATGATAGGTATAGGCTCACACTTGAAAAACGAGCACCTTGCTGCCTGTGCAACTTGTGCTCTGACAGTCAGCATTGTCCTCCATTTCAATCTGTCTCTATTTCTTTAGCATGCAAATAGCAGCTATCTCAACAAAAACTGGCAGCACAGACCCTCCTCTCCAACATTTCAGAACTGCTTACTCTCCACAGGTCTTACAGGCTTGTGAGGGAAACAGACACCTCAGGAACTGCTGCAATGTTGGTGGAAATGGAAACATGGGATATGAGGGATAACAACCTCCTCCATTTCCAATACTGATTCAACTTTATTCTTTTAAAAGAAAGCAGTTTAAAGGATGCACTTCTGTAAATTTCTACACCAGAATCAATCACAGAATGGTTTGGGTTGGAAGGGACCTTAACTATCATCTAATTCCAACCCCCCTACCATGGGTAGGGACATCTTCCACTAGACCAGGTTGCTCAAAGCCCCATCCAACCAGGCTTTGAACACTGTCAGGGATGGAGCATCGCAATTTCTTTCTACTGTGTCCCCCACAGTATGGGACATCACACCCTTCCTTTACCATGAGGGTAGTGAGACACTGGAAGAGGTTGCCCACTACTTATATACAGTCTAAATCTACCCTCTTTTAGTTTAAAGCCATTATCCCTTATCCTAGCACTTACTTGCTCTTATAAAACACTCCTCTGTAGATTTCCTGTAGGTTCCCCTTTAGGTATTGAAAGGCTGCTCTAAGGTCTCCCTAGAGCCTTCTCTTGTTCAGGTTGAACAAGCCCAATGCTGTCAGCCTATCTTCATAGGAGAGCTGCTCTCCTGTCCTACGATTCAGCTCTCTGATCATCTTCATGGCCCTCCTGTGTTGGGTGCCCCAGAGCTGGATGCAGTACTGCAGGTGGGGTCTCACAAGAGCAGAGACAGTGACCACCTCCCTTAACCTGCTGGATATGCACCTTCTGATGCAGGCCAGCACATGGGCTGCAAGTGCACATTGCCAGGTCATGTTTTGTTTCTCATCAACCAACATCCCCAAAGTGTCATCAACCACCAACAACGTCATACAGGTAATTACTACAAATTAAAATGGAAATGCCTTTTCAAAAAGAAAATGGTTTTCTTCTCCTTTTGCCTATTTTATCAGCAGACATGCTTGTCACCAACTGTGCTGAATGCCAGTAAAGAATAACTATTATTGGCTTTTTCAGGAAATACCTAATCTTTTGCCACCCATTTCAGGAATGAGTTTGAATGTACAGAATACAGTCTTGTTTGTCGCAAAATTAGCTATCCTTCACTCTTTGAATAACAGCTCGACTACAGGCAACACCAAATGTGTATTGCTTGTATTAGAGCAGCATATATTTCCAGTAGTGTCCAGGAGGTCTAGCCTTTGACACTTGTATGGTAGGGGGTCTGTACTCATGAAACAAACCATACTCACAACTAGGTCTAGTTTTGAGCCTAACTCTGCTGAAACCTACTAGGATGTTTAGTGGCAGTTCTTCCCCAGGTTATGTCCACTCAGCCCATTCAGTTATTAATCACAATATATTACACCTCCAACTCACTTGGATTGTCATATTACACCTCCAACTCAGCAGGATTGTCATGCTTTACCAGAAAGACAAGGATCCCTGTGCCTGGGACATCTATCTCTATAGTTAAATAGTTCAGTTGCAAGTGGATCTCTCTACTTAGGAATCAGACTTCTTCGTGGTCTTATCTGCACTCTAGTAATCAAGAAAACTCTGCTCCACCCAGCAATACTCACCCGCCAGAGAAATACTAATCCTCTGTGGTGCTGATGAATACAGAGGCAAAGATGATCTCATCACCTTCGACCATAGATGCATCCTTTTTTTTTTTCTGTGGCAAGGAGGCACTGCTTAATGGCTAGTTCTGCTCCTCAGAAGACACTCCCCAATACCACAGCTGTCTTTATAGATGCCTTCCAGAGTCAGGTGGTTTTGTACAGCCTCATATTTCTTGCTTCCTTATGCCACATGCTTTGATTTTTCATTTTACTGCCCTAACTCTATTAAGCTGCAAATTAACTTTCAGGAAGACAGACAATGGAATTCAGGTAGCAGTAATTAATTTATCCTCTGGTATGGAGGAGGAGAACTGTTATTCCTCAAGAGTAAACCTTAATGATATCAGAAGCCAGACTCCAGCGGGAGACCTCAAAGGCTAAGTCCTCTCTACTCTAAAAACCACCTCCTCACAGTCTGCACCTAGTAGCTTTCTGTCTGCAGTGAATTAGTGAGAAGTTTCAAACCCAAGATCTTTCAGTTCAGTACAAAACTTCTTGTCTTGCAATACTATGGATGAACATCAGATCTCCTGCAGCAACCCCTGTTCTCATTTAAAGCAGGCTTCATTCCCAACAGGAGCCCAAAACACATCCGTGAAGACAGCAGCATTTGACTATTTCATAGCATAGTTCATTTGGTGTGTAAACCAGGAAATGCAAACTATTCATTTTCCTAGTTTACACACCTTGGCTCTGACACACGAAATGTGTTTTGATCACTAAAATGTTAAACCATACTGAAGACATTTCATTCAAATGCACTACTTTGGAAATAGCTGTTCATACAGAGTTAAAGTGCTTTAATCACAGTGAAGTTGTGTTTAGAGAGAGATAAATCAAGCTTCAATACAGGATATTTTAATATGTGCAATACAGCAAAAAATGAAGATGCATTAATAGTTGTTAGCACATTAGAAAGAAGAGCTGTACTGAAATTTTCCTAAAACTGTCTGGTCTTCCTTGTGAAACCAAGAAGGAAACAGGATTTCTGAACAACCCCAAATGAATTCTCTACCTTCCAATTTGGCACACACACCCAAAGCAAAAGACAAGCACAATACACAGGTTACAAGCTGCTTTTCCTCTCTCATCATTTACCAAACTCCCTAAAAGTTCAATGCAAATGCTCAAAGTTCAGCTCCCACCCCCTGCCTGATAGGATTTGATTTATTTTATTGAGCTTATCCATCTCTTCTGGTAGAGCTACTGTGTGTTATAAAAGCCTCGGTAAGAACTATACCAGAAAACTGATAAGAAAAATGTCTGTTCAGACAAGAAAAGAAAGTGTAACTGTAACCTAAAGGCCCTAGTCACTGAATATCCCTGCTGGATAAGCAGGGAAGAGCTACCCTGGTGTTTCATTTTTTTTTTGTTTTTTTTTACAGATCTGCTCTTGACATATTTTGACTTCTTTAGCTAAGCTATTACAGCATTGCCAACCTAGATTTGCTTTTAGATTAATATATTCTATTTAATGTTTTCCATTTGCTTTTAGGTTAATGTTTTCCATGTAAACCATGTTTTCTGGCAGTAGCAGTTTACTGAAGGGGTTTCACCATGCACTGAATAGAAGAGGCTGCATATTTTCTTCTATTTGACCTGCTTCTGGCTTCCTATAATAAACTCATTATTATATTTTTTATTTTATAACCCTGTTCACCCATACTCCAATACTTGAACAACTAGTGTCAGAGCTTGGGAGGCACATCTGCTGATGACGGTCTCTCCACATTTATAGCAATGACAAGTTTTTCCATTTAAAGATAGATTCAGGCATAGCCCTGTAATCATTCTTCTGAGGAAAGGCACTTTTTACAAGACAACTGAACAGACTAATCTGCTGGCCTGGTGAGTGCAATTTGAAAATCCAGACTAGGTCCCTGAAGCTATCTACCTTGGCACAGCAGCAACTGAAACACACCTAGCTTAGTCCAGGAGTGCTGTAGCAAAAGCAAGGTGCAATGAGGCAAGACATGCTATTTCTGTTCCCACCTTTGTCACAGTCACACCAACCTAATACTACTCCTCTCCTCTTGTGGTATACTTGGGACACACACTTCCAAGATTATGGGACAACAACCTCTACTACTTTGGCCATTGAAAAAGCAGCAGCTAGTGCCTAAGTACCATGCAACCCTTGCTTGGATGAGGTCAGTTACCAACCTCAGTGACTCAATGCTTAATATCTCCCAAGCTGATACAATGGAAGACTTCCAGACATTGAAGGGATCTACTGAGGGAAACAAAATGTGTGGTGTTCTATGCGTCATGCTGAATCAGTTGATCTCCCCACACCCTTGAATATACCACAAAAACAGTAGGTGCTGCATGTCAGTAGGTGCCTTTGCAGTCAGATAAAACATCAATAATGTATTTGCCACTACTAACTGAGATCCTCCTCACCCAACCAATTCTACTAAGATCTTGATGCTTACCAAGAGCACACTTCAGCTGGGCAAAGACAACAGTTCCAAATACTGTTGTTTTGCATTTGCATCAACATTCAAAGGCAGCATTCAGACTTCGGGATATATTAACTCAGATCTTACCAGTAACTATCCCCATGATGCAAAATGCTGTTCATATATTATTTGATCACGTTTTAAATCATCACAAAAGTTCCACTGTTTGTTATTTTCTCATCCATTTTGCATAGGGCTTTTTGGAAGTTATGAGATGTTTAATTATTGGGACAGAGCTAGCCTCCTGTACCACTACAACAGTCTGTGGAACATAAGTAACATCAACAACTAAAACATCCTTGTTCAATAGAGCATCTTTCTACAGTTGACTGCCACAGCCACCATCTTGAGAAAGTCTCCCGTGTTCTGAAATAAGACGTAGTAGGAGGGCTACTCACTACATAAGGATTTTACAATCTCTATGAACATGCGAGAGACCTTTCCAGTATATAGGAAATATTAAATACTCGGCCACTGATTGCAATCAGTTTAGGATAAGGTTCTGCAGCTTCTACATCACCTTTACCTTTCAGATTTCCATTTCCAGCTACATTTATCATAGACAAAGTATCTTATTCTGTTAGTTCGGCAGTCCCAGATTATAGAAGTAGATCTGCTTTTCAGCCCTTGAAAATAACTCTGCACCATATAGTTCTCTCTTCATCCTGCTTTGACTGCTTGAAATCCAATCCTGAACCAAGACACAACAGTTATAGTCTTTGGGGATTTTCAGTTTGATTTTCATTCCAAGGCAGGGCAGGTGAAATGGTCTGGTGCCAGATTTGGTGCATTTACAAACTGAATTTGCACAGATTAACAGTTCAGTGGCTGCATACACAGCACATGAAAAGAAAGAGTGCAAGAAGCTATTTTTACTCTGTTTATTCCTCTCGCCCTTTTGTACCAGGTTATCAACTCAGTAGTTGTGACTGCAACACATTCTAACTGTATTAGCACAAGCAGACCAGAGTTGAGGTGCAGTTATGACTCTCACCGGCTTCCCCACTACAACTTTTAGTGGCCATAGGCCACCTTAATTTTTCACCATACAATGCTGTAGAGGAGCTGAGGAACAGTTGGAAAATAAATACATTTTGGGTGAGAAAAAAGGATGAAATATCAAAAGGACTACAATGCATGGAAGGCACCTCGAATCAGAAGGAAGCTTAGAGCTAGCACCACTCTCCCTCCGCCCTCACCCAAAGCTCAAACTGCTCTATAAACTTACACATGATATAGCCATGCTGCCCAAACTACCAAGAAGCAAGTCAGAGGCTGCAGCACTCACCTTTGGGTACCACTGAGAGGTCAGCAAGAAGCTCTTCTGTCTGGGAGATGCACTGTCCCAAATGCCACAATGCACTGTGCAGCATCTCAGCATAGACTTGAGGCTTTATCTCCCGAATTAGGAAAGAAAGGAGTCATAGGCAAGTCAGAACAAACAAGTCCAGCAAGTCTCAGTGACAGAGGCTTACCTAGTAGTATGATTCCTCCCCTAAAACAACAACAATACACTTCTTTCATCACACCTTTCATCCAGGAATCCCAAAGACTTTTCAGAGCATTAACTACACCCTGCAACACCCCAAATCAGAAGAGCCATGAAAATTTTGCAAGGGTGCAGAGTTTATTTCCTTCTCCAGTATAATTAAAAGCAAACCAGACATTCTGGGCAGGACCAATGCAGAAAATTTGCATGTTCTAAAGTGATAATATTAGTGCTAGGCCAGATACAGAGCTGAAAAAGCATGTTCCTCTCAGCTCCCCTGAATTTCCTTGGAATTGACTATTTGGCCAGAAAAGAACATGCCCCAGTAATAATGGATATATTCAAGTTAGCAACTCTTCTTTAACTCCTTCAATGTTGATTTTAATTGTGGCCACCTAGCCACACACATAGCTCTGTCCTGGTAAAATTCTTCTAGGTCGTAAACATTTGCGATAAATATTTGCAGGTTGTCTAGATAAGCATTTCTAATTGTGCTAGTTACAGCAAACCAACCAGCAAGTCAATTAATGCATGCACAAACTGTAACCTAAAGTAGCATTTCTCAATCTTTTCTTGGCAACCTTTTTTTCAATTTTAGGTTCTCAGTTCCACCAAACTTATTAGAAGATATTATAGCCTTACGCACAGATTTGGTTCAGAAGGCAAGTAAAGGAGATAGAACATCACAACAAAATGTGTGTGGCACATATTTGCTTTGCTGTAATAAAGTTTTAACATCTAAGGACTCTTTTCCTCCACCTTAATGACCTTCATTTGACCCCTCTGCAGCTCAGGAATCACCAGATTAATAACACTCATGCAAATAGATCTCACACATCTGGAACTCTTCCTTCCATGTTGTGTCAAGTTGCTAGCTAAGTAACAGGGAAACTGCTTTTCTGGGAAAGCCAGCTTCTTTTGAATGAAACACAGGCTAAAGATAAGCCTCAGCTTCTCATAATTTGGATTCAATGTCTCAGCATAATTTGTTACGAAACACAATGAATAGTGTTGATAAGGATGCACATAACGTAATTGCTTCTCAATACTAGAACTGGAACATCTCATATAGGAACACTTCTACTGAGTCAGTCCAGATATGCAAGAGAAATACAGTCATAAGCCTAGATAGAGGGTGACAATTTCCCAGGGCAAAGTATCAAGTCCCATATGATTACCTGTCCTGTATGTAGCTGGTAGGAAGACATTCATTCCAGGCAGCCCATAATCTTCAGAAACAGAGCCCTTTCCTGTGACTTGATCAGGGCACAAGTGGAAGGCATACACAACAGCGGCTTCATGGCAATCGTTGAATAGCCTCATCAGCAGGCAAAAAAAGCCCTGTTTATGATGGTTAAAGAAAGAGGTTAAATTGAGGCAGCTTTTTAGGGCACTAAAAAGCTCTTCCAGACCCAGCGTTATAACACAGAGGTACCAAACTGATTAAGAATGTAATAATCCTGGTCAGTGGTCCCCCCTCTGCACAATGTGTCTGTATATCTTCTTGCATTGGTAATACTTCCCTGGAGCAGAAACCTCAGCTGAAAAAAAGGGACAGACAATTGCCTTTAGTGGTTCAGTTACCAGGTACCCAACAGGTTTGATTCCTAATTCCAGAAACAGTGTACTGATGTGCCTGTGGGTGCTACACTGACAAACATTAAAAAAGCCTCTACTAAGTGGCAACGCTGGGAAGGAGGCAGAGACTGTGGTCCACCTGGGCACCACATAAAAGATAGATTCTGGAGGCAGAACATAGGATGCAAAAGACCCGGCACCCCTTCATAACAAAGGAAGCAAAGTCTTAATACACAACTAAAGCAATGGAATAAAGAAAAGAGGCTCAGGCTCATCAAGGGCTGGGGAAGCTTCTAGAGTAGATTAACCATAACAAGGGTTGACCAGATTTCCACCTGAACTGAGACAGAAAATGAACATGTGCTTCATGTAAGTAATATCACACAGAAATTTCTCAAGAGGAAATGGGAGACCTGGTTACCCAAGACATGGAGAAGGCTGGAGGTACTCAATGACTTCTTTGCCTCAGCCTTCACTGGCAAGAATTCCAGGCACACCACCCAAGTCACAGAGGGCAAAGGCAGGGACTGGGAGGATAAAGAATGACCCACGCTACAGATCAGGTTCAAGATCATCTAAGGAACCTGAAGGTGCACAAGTCTGTGGGACCTGACAAGATGCATCTGTGAGTCCTGAGGGAGCTGGCAGATGAAGTTGACAAGCTATTACCCATTGTATTTGAGAAGCTGAGGCAGTTTGGTAAGTTCCTGTTGATTGGAAAAGGGGAAATACAACCCCTGTTCTTAGAAAAGTTAAAAAGGAAGAACAAGGCAGCTACAGGCTGGTCAGGTTCTCCTCAGTGCCCAGCAAAATCTTGAAGCAGATCTTCCTGGAAACTAATCTAAGGCACATAGAAAGTAAGAACGTGACTGGTGACAGCCAACATGGCTTCACTAAGGGCACATAATGCCTGACAAATCTGATAGCCTTCTAAGACAGAGTAACAGCATTGGACAAGGGAAAAGTGACTGACATTACCTACCTGAACATGGGCAAAACATTTGACACTGCAACCCTGCAGCTGGGTTGCAGAAAACCCAAGCATAACTACAGGCTGGGCAGAACTTGGACTGAGAGAAGCCCTGAGGAAAAGGACATGTTGGGGATGTTGGTTGATGAGAAGCTCAACATGACACAGCAGTGTGCACCTGCAGCACAGAAAGCCAACCATATGCTGGTCTGCATCACGAGTGTGACCAACAGGTCAAGGGAGGTGATTCTCACTCTCTACTCGGCTCTGATGAGACCTCCACCTGCAGTACTGCATCTAGCTCCAGGGGACCCAACATAAGAGGGATGTGGACTTGCCCAAGCAAGTCTAGAAAAGGGACATGAAGATGATCAGAGGACTGGAGCACCTCTGCTATGAAGACAGGCTGAGAGATCTAGGATTGTTCAGCCTGCAGAAGGCTCAGGGGAGACCATACAACAGTCTTCTGATTCCTAAAGGGGGCTTACAAGAAATCTGGAGAGGGACTTCTTATAAGAGCAAGTAGTGCTAGGATAAAAGGTAATAGCTTTAAACTGAAAGAGGGTATATTTAGATTAGATAAAGGAAAAAGCTCTTAACTGTGAGAGTGGTGAGGCACTGGAAGAGGTTGCCCAGAGAAACTGTGGATGCTCCATCCCTGGAAGTGTTCAAGTCCAGGCTGGATGGGGCTTTCAGCATCCTGGGCTACTGGAAGGTGTGCCTGCCCATGGCAAGGGAACTGGAATTAGATGATCATAAAGGTCTCTTTCAACCCAAACTATTCCATGATTCTATGAAATTTCAAAATGACAAGTACAAAAACAAAGACTTGTGCACATGGGAGGCACTGTTCTGAATCCTGTGGTCAACAATGCAACTTCAAGAACAGGATGCAAGTTGACAAAAGTCAAACAGTTAAAAAAAGTGTCTTCAACATCAAAAGGACATGGAACTGTTGGAACAAATCCAGAGGAGGGCCACGAGGATGATCAGGGGACTGGAGTACCTCCCGTATGCAGACAGGCTGAGAAAGTTGGGACTATTCAGCCTGGAGAAGAGAAGACTGCATGGAGACTTCATAGCAGCCTTCCAGTCGATAAGGGCCTATAGGGATGCTGGGGAGGGACTCTTCATGAGGTACTGTGGTGAGAGGACAAGGGGTAAAGGGTTAAAACTTAAACAGGAGAATTTTAGGTTTGATATAAGAAAGAAATTCTTTACTGTGTGGGTGGGAATGGGTTGCCCAGGGAAGTTGTGAATGCTACACCCCTGGTGGTGTTCAAGGCTGGGTTGGACAGAGCTTTGGGTGGTATGGTTTTGTGTGTGGTGCTCCTGCCCCTGGCAGGGGGGTTGGAACTAGATGATCTTAAGGTCTTTTCCAACCCTAACTATTCTATGATTCTAAGTAGTAAAAAAAGCTTCATACGAACAGAATAGTAACAAAAATCCAAAACAATGTTTACCATTTCACAGAATTCTCTAAGATAATGGTGGCAAACACCCAGAACATTTGCCTTAAACAAGGACATGGACAAAGCAGTTATAAAGGAAACACGGTGAGAGAAAGGCAGTGAAATGTAGAAATCCCAGGGAACTATTGTTTTCAAATGTTTAAATTACTCTGAAGTAAAATATGAAATGCTTACATAAACCACTCATAAAATTTGATTCTAGATACTGTGAATAACTGTTTCATAAACAGAAAGTCATGAAACCTACAAAATAGGAAACAATGCTTTACCAGTATGGATATTTCCACTACATACCTGAACAATGTCAGCATGATAAACAGCCTCACCCAACACTACTTTACCTAGAAGACTGAGGGAAATCTTTCCAAAAAAGCATTCTGTCATGGCTTAAGCCCAGCCGTAATTCAGAAAAATCACACAGTCTCTCTCTCTCTCCTCAGCTCCTTTCTCCCCCCACCCCAGCTCCCAGAGGGATGGGGAGGAGAATTGAAAGAATGTAACTCCCACAGGTTGAGAAAAAAACAGTCCAATAACTAAGGT